>PVJL010009273.1:0-40000 GCA_004026885.1 Lyroderma lyra
CCCAAATAAGACGATGAGGCCACCACCAGCTCAGAAGCTGAAGCACTTACTTCATGGTGATGGTGTTGAAGAACCAGGAGTAGAAGCCCTGGGGGGAAAAGGAGAGAAGGTGTGAGAAAGTCCAGGTCCGGGCCTGCCCTACCCAGCTCTGGGAGGCCAGGCGGCCCGAGGGTCTAAGGCAACAAGGCAGAGGAAGGCAGTGTCCTTTGGGCAAGAGTCACCAAGAAATAGCGGGGTCCTGGAAGGGTGCTGTCTCGATCTGGAGTCAGTGGTGACTGCTGAGGGAGCTGTCTCCCCAGAAGTGAGCTGACACTCCTGTTGTTTGGCATCCTCTTATAGGAGATGGGGGCTTGGGCTGGAGGGAGAGATGGGATTGTCTCTGGGGTGGACATCGGTTGCTTTCGGGCTGTCCCTCATTGTTTTCTTTTGGGAAAATGCCCCTCCTATATGCACATGGCCTGGTGGGCTATCCATCAAGTAGGCAGGTGCCACCAGTGGTCAGGTGACCAATGGGAGCATGACCCAAATGAGGCCAACCAAAATTCTCTAAAGGGGATTGATATGGGTGTTGGGAGAGAGGGTCTCTCTCCCTTTGAGTTCCTGCAGCTTGGTAAAGACCATGAAACCTGGAGTCGCTTGGTGCCATCTGTGATGCCACATGCAGCTTCTTGTCTGAGGAAAAAAGCCAGCCCAGAAGAGAGGAGACCAGAGAGGGAATCCTGGTGGCAATGCTGGACTTCCTGGATCCAGCTGTACCTGAAGCAGCCGCTTCTCTTGGATTCCCAACATTTAAGCCACACATTTCCCTTTTGCAATTCTAGTTTGAGGTTGTTGGTTTTTGTCTTTTCATACATCTGAGGGTCCTGTCAATTATGCCTTTCTCTCAGGGTTTTGCTGCTAATCAAAGTGATATTTCTAAAATTAATCTGAGAGCCGCTTTGCATGGTAGGTGTGACTGCCCTTGCTCTCTGGAAGAACAACTTGCCTGAGGCCCCCCCCCCCCCCCCCCACTCCAATCAGGACAGATCTTGACAAGTAAAAAACCCGGTCTCTTAGAGGGATAACATTGGAAGGACTCTGATTTTACTCGCTCACTGGATCCAACATATCCGTGTCAGATCCCAATTACGGGACAGGCTGGCCTGGGCGCTGGGACAGCAGTGAGCAAGACTGGCTCAGCACGTGCTCTCACTGAGGGGAGCAGACACCCTAGTCGGATTGTTAGATGTACCATTATAGACTGCACCGTAGCATTACAGAGCACGAAGGAGAGGGATGCATTTTCACAGGCCCGTAGCAAAAGATCTGGACCCAGAAGGGGTGGACAGGGCTCCTGGGGAAGCGGTGCGTGAGGGGGAATCTGAACAAAGGTGGAATCTGTGAGCTCGGAGAGGGGCCGGTGGGAAAGGGTGAGAGGAGAGGGCAGGGGGAAGGCCCTGTGGAGGGAAGGAAGAGGCACTTTGGAGGATCTAAAAGATGGTCCATGGGCCAGGGGTGGAGAAGTTCAGAGGAGAAAGATGGATTCCCAGGTGGGTGAGAGACCCAACCATGAGACCAAGGCATCTGCCATTTATTGCAAGGGCATTAGGAGGCCACTGAAGGTTTGCACAGGGGAATGGGGGTCCCTGTTCATGCATGTCGCCTAGGGTAGGCGGCAGGTGCAGCCCTAAGGAGATCAGTCAGAGGCTACTGCAGTCTTCCAAGCAAGGGGAGGTCTGGACTGCAGGGTGGTGGGACAGGTGAAGGGAAACAAATGAGGAGTTAAAAGCAATCCAACTGGCCATGAACCGATCACGCCCAGTGGCCTGGGCAAGGGCGAGGGAGGGATGCCTGGTGGGTGGTGGGCAGTCTGAAGCCCGGGGTCTATGGAGGGTGGGCATGGCGTGTTTTGGACGTGTTAAATCTGGACACCTTTACGAGATTTCAGTTGCCATTGGATGAACGGGGCTGGATGGAGCCTAGAGGAAGGCTTAGCTGGAGATAGATGCTCAGGAGGGATCAGTGTTGAGGGTTTGAGGTCCGCTGCGGGGACCTCTGGGTATGGATGAGCCTGCCACGGGGACAGGGGAGCAACACTCGGACAGCGTGATGTCCACCCGAGCAACTGGAAGTGGCCATTCGAGAAGGGAAGATCTCCAACAGCGGTCCCCAACCCTTTTGGCACCAGGGACCAGTTTTGTGCAAGACCATTTCTCCGCAGATGGCAGGGGGTACACATGCACGGGTCACAACAGGGTTCACTTTGCGCCCCTGTGAGCGTCTCCCGCGGCTGCCACCTGACAGGAAGTGACGCCAGGCGGTCACATGAGCAATGGGGAGTGGCTGGGAGTCCAGACGACGCGCCTCTCGCTGCCCGCCCCTCAGCTCCTGCTGCGCGGCCTGGTTCCTAACAGACCACAACCGGTAGCTGGGTTGGGGACCCCTGGACTACAGGGTCAGCTGTCTGAGAGATCAGATGAGATGAGAACTGGGCAAAGTCCATCGGGTTTGGTGGCATGGGACCACTGATGCCCTAACCACATGGGGAGCGATGGGGGTGGAAGCCACATTCGCGGGGGCGGGTGCTGGGTGAGCTGAGTGGGAGGTGAGAAAATAAAGATTGGTAAGCACGGAGGCCCTTTCAGATTAGCTGTGACAGGGCGGAGGGACAGGCAGCGGTGGGAGTGAGGTGGGCCAGGGGAGCTCTCACGGCGCCCGGCCGCTGCGCTCCAATGGCACCTGGTGCCCAAGACCTGGCCGCCCGCCGTGGTGCTCAGCTCCGCTCCGTTGCTGCTGAGTGCCTCCGTGCCCGCTTGCCTCTGGCACTTACCACTGTCCTTGGGCATCTGCCTGGGCGCCTCTCCCCAGGAGAAAAGTGCCATGAGGTAGGACTTGGTTTGTTTTATTCACTGCCCAGTCCCCAGACGAATGGCTGGCACATGGCAGGTGCTCCATAGCAAGTGGCTGAATGAGGGACCAGTTCAGGGGACACCGGCATGAAGGAGCTCGGGGGACACCGGCATGAAGGAGCTCGGGGGACACCGGCATGAACGAGCTCGGGGGACACCGGCATGAACGAGCTTGGGGGACACCGGCATTTAACAGGAAATAGAAGTAAGGAGGAGACTGGGCTCCACGGGGCGGACTGGGTGGCTGGAGGTTGAGAGTCTCTGCCTGACGTCTGGAATTTTCTGTGTGAAGAGGAAGGTGGGTCCTTGGCTCAGTGGGAGGTTGGGGCAGGACAGGGGCTGTGAGGAGGGCTGGAGATTTGGGAAGAGGAGACACATTAGTTTTTGAAATCCCTGTAAAATATTAGGACTGGCTCACATTCCCTGGGCACCCGAGGGGGTGGGCCCGGCTGACACCTCCGTATTTCCGGAGGGAAGACGGAAGCTCGGCAAGGCTGCGGGACTCGTCCGTGACACACTGCTAGAAGGCGCTGGGCTGGCTGACTGCAGAGCCCCTAAGCACGAGCATGGCCCTTCTTGCATGCACCATGGCTGCCTACCCAGGGCCGGGGCGCCCCTCCCCGCAGACCCCAGGCCTGCCCCAGCACTCACCTTGTCCTTGTGCTCCATCTCCAGGGAAATATCCGAGGGAGACGTCTTCTCACTCTGCTCCCCATAGATCAGCGAGGTCAGGCTGCCGGGCAGCAAACGTGGCGGAGAGGCAGAAAAGAGAGAAAAGGCCTCAGGCGCCTGCCTTGATCTCTCCTGCTCCCTGGGCCGAGGGCTGCAGTAGCCTCCTGCCCCGTAGCAGAGATGCCTCAGCTGATTTGCTCAGCACACAGCTCTGGGTGCAGACAGTAATCACCCCTGTTGCCAGGTGCACAATGCATCTTGGGAATCACAGGATCCAGAAAGTCTGAGGTCTGAGAAAACAGTGGCCTCATGCCCAGAGATGGCTGCCTTCCAAGTCACCTTTGTGTAGGGAGGGCCAGAGCAGGGCCACAGATGGGTGATGAGACGCCACCTGCTGACGTGACATCTGGTGCAGACTGGGCACTGATCAGCGCCATGGTCTGGTTGTGGCACATCCCCCAAGGGAGCACCCAGCTCTCACCCTGACCCCCAGCCTCTGCTCACCTGTCATTGTGGATCAGCAGAGCCAGGCGCCCATAGTCCCACGCGGCTTTCCGGAGGAAGGAATAAATCAAAATGATGAGCTGCGGGCAGGAGACACAATATGGCGCAAGAGAGTTCACGGTGCCTTCCCCTCGGCCGGCCCCTGCCTTGCCCTGGGAGACACTCTGTCCCTGAGGTCCCTGGGGGCTCCCGGACTCGGTGGCCAGCTCTGTCAGGGTAAGGGCCATGCCTTTTTCAACTGTGGATTCCCAGTGGCCAGCAGCTTCCTGTCACAGTGGCTGCTCAGAGTCCATTAAATGAAGGCGCTGGTGGCATGTTTGAAACTTGGGGACAAGATACTCCTTGAAGAAATCAGCAAGTGAGAGAGAAGGGAGGCCCAAGGGCACTGGCTGGGCAGGCCTTCGGGCAATGGCACATGGGAGAGAATCTTAGGAATTCTGCCTATTCCTCTAGCCTCCTGGTCCCCAGGGCCCACCCACCTGGGGCCACCCTGGGCGGGACTGTTATTCAAGGAGCCCTCAGCACTGTGGCTGGTTGCATTTGCACAGTCGGGGCCCCTGTTGTATCACTTGTGAAAGTTTGACTGTCTGCCCCAGCTAAGACCTCACGGTCTGCCCACCGCGGTGCCCAGGACTCACCACCCACAAGACAATGTTGAGGATCAGCACAGTGGGGATACCCCCAAAAGGCTGTCCCCGTAGGACGGTGCTCTGAGAGTGGAAGCAGTCGCTCTCTGACATGTTACGTGTGTTTGCTGCCATATTCTGGTTGCTTGATGAGACAGCCATCCTGCAAGACTCCCTGGTGAACAGAGGTGTCCAGGTCAGACACAAGGAATCTCTCGCTTTGTAAAAGGCAGGAGCCTGCTAGGGAGTGGGGGTCAGGGGGTGGGGGGAGCTCACTGAGTGCACAGCAGGCCCCATGCCCAGTGCAAGCTTGTAACTGGTCAAGGCAGGACGGTCGCCCTGAGATGGCATGCAGCCCCATCTGTAGGAGATCAGCTTCCTCAAACCCAGGGCCATGTTGGCAAAATAATAGCCTAGATTGCCTGGGGGCGTTTCTCTTTTGTAACGCTTGATTAGCTTACAAAACATTTTATAAAGTGCACATCTAAATAGTCTTCCTAATTCTACCTTTGTGAAGCTGTTCTTATATATAAATGAACAAAGTTCACAAAGGCAGGTCAGGACTCAGAGTAGAAATATTCAGTTTGAAGGACGGCCCACTGCATTCACGAGATGCCCGAGCAGACAGGCTCACTGACGATCACCTCTAACATCCTGCGATTCTCTGATCCAGACCCCAGGAGCGGCAAGAGCTCCTAAAACTAAATCAGGTTAGGATGGTGAGTGCCTGGCACATGGCTGTGACTTAGTAGACGTCACTGTCGCACGTCAAACTTGAATGAGGGAGATTGCACCTGAGCCAATTCAGTGAGCCTGAGCATTTTGGGAAGACCAGTCACTGGGCCAATGTTCTTCAGGGTGAAAGCAGAAGGTGCAGGTGAAAACTGGAGGCAACTGGTTGCTGCTTGGCTTTATCTGCAAAGTTGTCCTGATTTTAAAAGCTCATTTGTGTTGGCTCCAGACCTCACTCCTCTCACCCTAGAAACCCTTCACTCCCATTCAAGAAAAGTAGGATTATTCATTCATTCAACAAATATTTACTACAAACAACCACCTCGTGCCCGACTAAAGCATCGGTGAACAAGACGAATCATACCCCTCCCTCACGGGGTTCTGGTGGGGAGAAGCAGTGCAGGGGTGGGGCTGAGGTTAGAATTGTAAAGAGTGTCATTGGGAAAGTCCACATGGAGAGGATGACATTTGAGCAAAGACTTGGAGAGAGAGACAGAGAGAAAGTACAACATACAGCTGCTGGGGAAAGGTCCCTCCAGACAGCAAAAGGCCTTGGGGTACAAACTAGTCTGGAGCACTGAGGAAGAGCAAATAGGCCAGGCTGTCTGGACAGGGGACAGTGAAGGTCACGGGCAGGCTTGGGGGCAGCTGAGCCAAGGAGTGACTTGAAAGGAGTTAGTATTCAAGGGATCACTTTGACGCTTGTATTGAGAATAAATGGGGGTGGGGGTGAGCAGAGGTGCAGAAGCAGAGAGGCCATTTAGGAGGAAATTGTGGCCGTCCAGGCAAGAGGGGATGGGGGCTTGGGGCGGGACGGAAGAAGTGGAGGTGGTGAGAAGGGGGCAGATACAGGAAATATTTTGAAGGTAGTGAGAGAGAGAGGGGTCCAGGATGACTGTTTCGGGCCTGAACGACTGGGAAAACACCGGTGCTGTTACTGGTGGGGAAAGACAGGACGCACAGGCAGGACGTGCGGGGGCGGGGGCCCGGAATTGGGTTTGCACGTGCTAAATGAGGGTGGGCGAGCCGGAGGGTCAGAGGAGAGACTGGAGACATCGACGTGGGAGTCGCCAGCATACACATGACTCCTAGGGGCACAGGGCTGGATCACTGAAGCGGCGAATATAGAGGGAGGGTCACCATCTGAGCCTCGGGATGCTCCCATAAAGGGACGCCGGGCCGAAACAGACTGGAAGAGCAGGAGAGGGTGGTGCCTGGGAAGTCACACAAAGAAAAGGGGGGACCAATTGTGTCGGTGTGGTCAAGTGAGACGACAACCAAGGGTTCGCTGTTGTTGAACACCATGGGAGGCACTTGGTGGCCAGGCTGGCGTAGGTGCAAGAGAGAATGGCAGAGGAGGTTCTGGAGCCAGGGGGCAGAACCGCGTGTGATTCGAGGAGCAACACAAGGTGCAAGGGGTGGGAGTGGGAGAAACAGCCCCACGTGGTATGCTGATTTCAAGGATCCAGTGAAAAATCCTGGTGATGGAGGGGAGGTGGGGGACTCGCTGCAGCACTGTGGGGACTAGTGCACACCTGGAGAAGCTGGCCTTGGACCGGAGCCGGACAGCTGGCCCCTGGCAGCAGGAGGGGAGGCAGGTATGCTGGTGGAGCTTGTCGGCCCTTCTGTTTTCCCAGAACAGAAAGAGAAAGGTCTCAGGTAAGCGGGTGATGCTGGTGGTGGGCAGATGTGGGATGTTTGAGGACAGGAAAAAAGGTAGAAATGGAAATCTAGAGGAGTTACCTAGTGACCAGATTAGGAGAATGTGCTAAGATTGCCAGGCGGCGCCGAGGGCCCATTGAAGTTCATGGTCTTGGATTTACGAGCAGCCAGACTCATGGTGTGCGGCCCCGGGCCGGATTCATCCGTGTGGATGCAGGTGTGGAAGAGGCAGACAACTGCATTTAAGCGGGGTAGAGGTTTTCCCAAGCAAGTGTGAGAAGGAGACAGAGGGTTGAAGACGTCTGTGAGACAGTAATTTTGATGATTGGATGTGGAATTTGAGCTGGGTACGGAGAGAAATGGGACGTGAGATGGGTAAGGGACAGAGAGAGGTGTTGGAGCTCCAGTGGGTAGGAGATGGTTGGGTAACCAAGGCTGTGAGGTGACAGAAAGTGGCCGCTGGAGAATGAGCTGGGTGACTCTGCAGGGTTGCTGTTACTGGTAGTGACGAGGTCTAGAGCACGACCATGGAGTGAGAGGCTGAGTAGTGACAAGGCTACAATGCTGGAAGGATCGTCTCTGTGGATCTGTGGAGACTGAAATCAGTAAGAACAAAGACACAAACAGTACTGGCCTGACAGGAGGCAGGAACTGGACCCTTTGGGGGAAGGAAGGGAATGACCTGGGGTGAGCAGTCGAGGCCTGTAACAAAGAGCAGGATGTCCAGGCTGATAACACGGGGCCAAGACAGGCGGGTGCTTGAGTGGGGAGGAAGGGTCTGGAAGTTGCAAAGAGGAGCGAGAAAGACATTTGTCCCACCCCAGGCCAGGGGGGAATGGCGGAGAGACATAAACCGCTCTCTGAGAGGGTGGGAGAGGAAGTGGGGTCCGGGGAGCCTCGGGTTCCAGTTCCCAGTGAGAAGGTGGGGCAAGGAGGAGTGGGAGGGTGTTTCGGAGCATCCTGAGCTCTGTGGAACCGAATCTCAGCTCCAACGCATACTGAGACCTCGGCCAGGCTACCCCAGGTCCCCGCACCTCATCGACTCATCTAAGTTGGGGTGGTGCCAGCAATCAGTACCCACTTCACAGGGCAGTTAGGAGGAGTAAGTGGGTGAAGATTGTGCCTGGAACACGAGCAGTAAGTATTGCATGGGTGTCTGTAAAATGAGAAGTGGACGCAGAGTCCCAGGGGGCAGTGTGGAATGGTTTAGGATCTGGGGAGAGTTGGGAGGTGAGGATGGAGAGGGAATAAATGTACGGGGGCTGGTATGCAGGAGAGGGGGCTGGCCTGGGACTCCTTGTGCTACATCACAAAAGTGGGCTCAGCCCCGAATAAAGAACAGAGGGCACAAACTCACACTCCTCCCTGCTCCCTTAGCATCCAACTGGAGCGGGGAACCCCTTGCCTATCTGAGGTTTCCCTACTTTCTGCCTGGGCTGCCCACTGTTTTATTATAACCAGGTGACCTGTTAACTCATTTACACTAACAGGTTTAGCAAAGTAGTTTACATTGAACCCGGAGGGTGCGAGTAGCCATGATGCCACTTCTGGGGTCTCTTGCTGGATGGCTACCCAGCCATCTCAGACTGGCCGTCAGCGGCCGCAGGGAAGCTGCAGTTCTGCTGGTGGCCACTGGGGGGAGCGCGCGCCGAGGAATCGGGTGGGCGAGTCGGGAGGGGGGCGAATCTGGGCGGGTCTGGAGGCCTCGGTGGGGCGTCCTACCTGAGTCACTTCTCCGGGGAGGCTCCAACTCAGGCCTGGAGGCTCCACTCTGCTACCCGGCCGCTGCAGAAGAACACATGCAGTGGGGAGACCACCAGCCTTAGGGACTCGGGCCGTCTTCACAGGCAGCAAGTTTCCTCGAGTCCGCTTTCCGCATCTTTATGTTTCAGATGCTCATCCTTTATGTGTGCTTTGCAAACGGTCCCCCGCCCCCAGCGTGTTGCTTGTCCTTTCATTTCCTTCATGGTATTTTTTGAAGCACCAACACTGTGAATTTCGACACAATCTAATCTATTAACTTTTCTTTTATGGACCATATTTTCGGTATTGTGCCTGAGAAATCTTTGTCTGATTCAAGGTCTTAAAGATTTTTCTCCTACATTTTCTCCCTAAAATCTTATGATTTTAGCACTTCCATGGAAGTCTATGATCCACTTTAACTTTGAGTTAACATACGGTGTGAGATAAGGGTCTAAGTTCACTTTTGGGCATGTGGCTGTCCAGGTGTCCCAGCACCATTTGTTGAACCCTCACCTTTAAAATGAGGCCGACAGCTGATGAGCCCCTCTCAGGTCTGTCGGCACTGGGACCAAGCCAAGGACACGAGAGCGCTTGGTGAACTGCTCCACAACCATCTGTTATTGTCTGGTTAGTACTGTGCGTGGTGAAGGGAGGAGAGGGGCTCCTGAGCTGTGAAGCACTGTGGCACCCACCTGGCTCTCAGAAGGTCTGTGTTTTGGATGCTGCCCTTTGGCACTCAGCTCCTACTCCCTCATTCTCTCATTCCAGAAGCATTCCTCCATTATGCCCTCGCTCCCTCTTCCCCCTTCCCTCCTCTCCTTCCTTCCTTTCACAAAGAAGGGTTGAGGACCTACTAGGAGCCAGGCATCATGCCAGGCTCTGGGGGACTGGCAGACTGGTTTGCACCCGTATGAGGCTTCCCTGGGGGAGACAGGCAGGCACACAGGACACCGGCCACTGTACAGTCTGAAAGCCCTGGGAAAGGGAACCTTGGGGCGGGCCCACTCTGGGGCAGTCAGAGAAGACTTCTGCAAGGAAGTGACCGCCAAAGTGAGCCATGAGGTGTCGGCATCAGCACAGTGTAGAGGGGAAGTGTGGGCAGAGGGACTCGCTTTGGCAGAGACCCAGAAGGGAGACGGAGCACAGTGTTGTGGGGAAGTGCATGAATACACATGGCTAAGTGTGTAGGGTGGATCACTGGTTTGTTCTTTCATTTGTTCATTCATTCCTTCAACAAGAATTTGCTGAGTATCTACTCTTGCCAGGCCCTGCATAGACCCTGGCTGAGGTCTTTTTCAGGGAGTTCACAGCCACTGGGATTTGGGGGGAGACGTGCTGTTAGAGGAGGTCTGGACCAGGTTGCCGTTCTGCCTAGGAGGACCCCCACCCCAGCTACAGGGTCCCAGACTGTAAGCGTAAAGTGGCGGTTGGGGGAATCCACGCAGCAGGGTCAAGTCGGGCACAGGCTGTCAGCTCATTTGGCTGTCACCTCACCCAAAGGGGAGGTGAGGAAGGAGAAGAAAAAAAGAGAGCTTCACTCCCGTCTCACCACCCTCCTGAGCTCTCTAGGCGGCAAGCAGCAGCAGCATGAGGGAGGCTGTTGCCATGGAAACCCAGAACAGCGCCACGCCTTTTCTCTTCACCCTCAGCCATGCCTGGACCTTCCTTCTTCCTAAAGGGAAAGCTAGCTCTTGGGTGTGAAGAAGAGGAGCAGAAAGCTCCCCAGAGACCAAAGCACCAGCCCTGGAAAGAGTGAAACTTGAAACCTGAGCAGGCTAAAGGAGCACAGAACGGGGGCACAAGCCTGCCCAACACAAAGGGCATCAGGGATGTCCTCTCTTTGGCCATGAATGTCACAGCGGAGCACAGGGAGGCTGTTCAGGGCATCCGGGAGACACGGGTACTCGGAGCAGACTGTCTGGGCTTAAATGCCAGATCCACCCTTGCTAGCTGTGTGCCCATGGGCAGTGGCTTCACCTCTCTGAGCCTCAGTTTCCCCCTCTGGAAAGTGTAGATAACTATCGTCACTGTGAATACGATATAAGACAACTCCCACTGTGCTTGGGAACTATACACATATGTGCTCAGTATCAGCCAGTTCGGTTATCACAGTCCCCTTCAGTGTATCTGTGAGATGGTGGTGAGAGGCCCAGGCCTAGTCGCCTTCCACCTACTTTGTTCTGGAACAGACTAAGGGAGAGATGTGGAGCGTGGGAAAGGTCTGTCCAGTACCCCACTAACTGCAGCCTATAGGTGGCCAATGTCTCTGTTCTCCCTGTGCATGAAATGCAAATGTCAGCCTTGCTTTTTGGGCCAAAAAGGGGGCAGTGAGGGATGGTGTTAATGTTGGTTAGTGAGTCAGGATTCTCAGGTCCCTTCCTCAGCTGCACATCTTCTCTGATGGGGCGGGGGGAGTGTGGCCTTCCCCTCTCCCATTTCTCTCCCATCCCAGCCTGTAGTGGCAAAAGCTGAAGGCTTCACAGTCCTAGGCCTGGAGAGAGTTTTCCTCGGCAACTAGGCAAAGGCTTCATATAGAATTCACTTGTCTTTATTACTCCTCTGGCCCATCACTCCCACCATCCTTCCTACTGCTGTCTTAAGCAGTCAGGCCAGCACTTGCTCCCCATGTCAAGGCCAAGTCTTCTGTAGGAGAGCCCAAATCCCAGAGTGAGTTTGGTCCAGAAAGCCCTAGGGAGGGGCCAATCTTATCAATAGCTAACATTTATTGAGCCCTTGGTGTAGGATAAATACTTCCCGTTGAAGTACTAGCTCATTTAATCCTCATAAGTACTCTAGGGTACTAGAATCATCCCTAGATGAGAGAAAATTAAGGCCCAGAGAGGTAAATAGCTTACCAAAGGTCATGGCACTAGTAAGTGGCAGAGCTAGGCTTTGAACTTGGGGAGTTTATAAGCCTCCACCTCGCTACTTCCTGGACTCTCTGGGCCTCTGATGGATTGGAAGTGCTGGGCAGGAGGCAGAGGAAGGGGATGACCTCAATCAAGTCCTAGTCCAGGGATAGAAACTTTCCCAGCCTTTCAGAGTGGTATAGTGAAAAGCACTATGGACTGAGGGATCCCAGGAGTGCCTGCCCTCTTCTGGGCCTCCTATCTATAAGATGAGGGGTTTCAGTGGGAGGTCTCTGAGGGCCAGGCTGGAGTTAGGATTTCAAATATCTCAGAGATTCATCCTGCAGCCACACACTCTGCCTTTCTTGGCATTGCCCAGAGCACACTCTGCTCCATCATCCCCATGAGTTCTTAAGAGCTGGTCCATAGGAACTGCATTTTGATTTGGACAAGGGAATCACTGTAGCCATAGCTGTATCCTGGGAGAAGGTGCTGCAAGTGGGCAGCCACACCCACCTTCTCCCCCAGCCCTGTCACCCCACCCACACAGAATGCACAAAGCCACAGCTCCTGCCTCCCATTGCTATCCAACCTCTCAGTCTCTTCAATAATTTATCACTTTTTTCTTAACAACAGGAAAGATTATTTCCCATGGTTCTGCATCTTGAAAAAATAAACTGGAGTTCTTGGCCATGGGCACCTCATCTTACCTCCCCTTCTGCTCTAGGTCTTTTCTTATATCCCCTTTCATGCCTTCTGTTCTCAGATCTGCCCCACCCACTTCCAGGACATCAGCTCAGTGGTCCAGGTTCACTCTCACTGCTAGGAAGTCAGGTCCTTTGGAGTAGAGGGAGGAGGGCAGGGGGCTCAGCCAGTTCCCCAGCAAATCCATGGGCTCCTTGATGGAAGGACCCATACCCACAATGACCAGCATGGGGTAGTAGGCATCAATGAAAGATAGATAGTCCTTTATCCAGAGCTACACTCAAGGGCAAGAAATAATAAAACTTGGGTAATTTGCATACATACATTTGCACACACTCAGTTTTGCCTTCCCATAGCACACTGTTGGTGACTAAGTCTGGATCCCCAAGTCACAGCATGGAATGGAAGGAACATACGATTCTGGGTCAGGAGATTGGTGTGCATCTGGCACTATTACTTATTAACTGTGACTTAAGCTCTCCCTGGTGCAGTTTTCTCTCTATAAAATGGATATAATTATGCCCATCCTGCCTTCACCAAGTGGGTGTGAGTGTTAAAGATGGTACTTAGAGACGCTTTTGTAAACTGTGCACCACACATGTTGGTTGTTACCTTTGCTGTTCTCTTCCTAGGACTGAGGTCAACCTTCCTTCAGGAGCCCCTAATGGCCCCCTCAGGCACCCTTGAAGTCCCAGCATGGGGTGAGTGGATTGGGGATTCACCGTGTCATCCCCACTAAAATAATAAGGCAAATAGCAGCTGGGACCAGCGGAAGGACACTCAGCACCACGGACAGCGCTGCATTTCTGGGGCTGCTTCTCTTTGCAGGGGTTCTGAGGGCAGGGGCCCCCTGCAGTGTCCGCTGGTGCCTGGCCCAATAATGACAATGACAGCTCGCATCTACTGAGAGCGTTTTATGTGCCAGGCACTGTGCCAGTTTTCTTAATGCACCTATCAGATTACATGTTGGATACAGTCTCTGGCCTTTAGCACCCACTCCCACCTCTTTCTCGTGCACCTTTCTATACTGCAGATGCTAGAAGGCTAAAAACTACATTTCCAATACTCCCTTGCAGCTGGGGTTCTGAATAAAGATCAGGTTCCATCAATTAGAGGCACTGGAGATAGATTTATAAAGCGGAAGGGAGGAGGAGGAGGCCCTCTTCCTGCTGCTTGGGCTTTGTTGTGCTGACAGGCAAAGCTGAGGAGAGGAAGGAGCTCTATGAAGCAGATCAATGCCCAGAGGAAGGGAGGGCGTGGGGTGGAAGTGAGGGTGAGAGGGTGGTTCAGGCTGCAGAGGCTCACTGGTTCCTGGCTTGCCGATGAGGCTCCAGGAGTCCTGTCCTGGCCATGGCTGAAGAGTGGTTTGTCTGGTGGGTCAGTCTGCTCCGTTCTGAAGACCCAGATTTTAACCTCTCCAGGGATTTTGTGAGCATGTAATTCCCTGTGTAACATTCTGTTTGGTTTAGAGTTCTTAGAGTAGCTTCTGATTCCCATACAAAGAGCAGATAGGTTCTGTTATTATCCTATCTTATGGATGAGGCTCTCAGGCACAGAGAAGTTGAGTGACTAGCACAGGCCAGGCAGCCGGTGAGCTGTGGGACCTGAGCCCAGGACATCTGATGCCCCAGTGCCCGCCCCCCCAGGAATGATGCCCCCCAAGCTGAAGACAGAAGCTACATGGAGAAAAGTAAACACTGACAGGAAATTCTGGGAATGCACTCCAGGCCCCAAGTGGGCACAGCCCCTGAGAAGTCCTCGGGAGAAGGAAGGGGAAGGAGAGGACACGGACATTGTGGTGATCCAGGCCTGGTACCGGGTGCCTTCTTATGGTTCTCCCACTGACCATCATTTACACTTCACAAGCAAGCTAAGAGGTTGCAGCCTAAGAGGGAGTTATCAGCACCCTCATTTTACAGGTGGAGAAACTGAGGCTCAGAGAGGTTAAGTAACTCGCCTAATGTCATGCAACCGCAGAGAAGCAGAGGCAGGATTGGTTGGAATCTAAGTGTCTGGCTCCATGGTATCATGAGATCTCTGGAGGCACAACTGGGGAGAAAGCTGCCTTGCCCATTTCAGGAGGGCTGTATTTCTGGGGTACAGGAAGACAGGCTCGCAGATCTGTACGACATCTAAGGGACTCTCCACTAAAGGGGAGGAAAGGCTGTGGATGGCAGAGGGAGCTGGAGGGGAGAAGGTGGCCATCCGGACCCGTGCTGGAAGCTGAGTGCGAGGGCTTCCCCCTTACCCATGCCACCTCTGCGATCCCTCTCCTTGTCTGGAAGGTTCCTTTTCTTTCCCTGAAGTCTGTGCATCCTCTCCCAGGGGACCATGCCTTTCTGCCCATGGCCCCAAGTCAGCAAGCAGCCATAACAGTGCCCACATGGGGTTAGGGGCAGGAAGGAGAGGCAGACGTGGAACGTCATTGACACCCAGCCCCCTGGAAGCCGTGCACTGACTCTGGGAGGCCCTGGAAGCAGGAGGGGTGACTCCTTGCTTGTGCTAAAAAGATAAAAAAGAACAGCAGTATATAATGCTGTTAAACCAGATGTTCTCAATTCCAAAAATAAGAAAAAAGGAAAAGAAAGGATTAAAACCACAATTATACCTATAGAAAAAAAGTCCAGTTATCTCTGGGTGGTGGTACTGTCAGTGTTGTTTTAAAAAGTTCTGAATTTAAAAAACTTTAATCTGAGCATGTGCTATTGTTTGTAACTAGAACAAGTCCTATTTAGAAGGGAAGGCTTGATAGTTCCAGGCGTGTTTACAACCAGCTTTCTTCATTCCTTCTCCATCAAATCCTTCCCTCTTCAAGTGCTCTCATTTCATCCAGCTTCATTGATGGGTTGGAGGGAGTGGAGTGGCCAGTGGTTTTTGTGCAGGCAGCCTACTCAGAAAGCAGATGCAAGGTCTGAATCTGATGCCACCTCCTCCCCATCCCCCAACGCAGGGTCTGGCTGGGCCAGGAAGATCAAGGCTTGACCTTGCACCATGCAGGCCAAGGTGGCCATCAGACCCCTGAAGGTCAGCCCGGAAGCCAGAGGCACCCTCTCCATCTCTCCCTAGATCAGTAATTCCTCCTGGCAGGCATGGTACAGTGCTGACCACAGCATCAAGACCCAAGTGCAGTGATCAGGGAGGGGGCTCTGCGATGCCCCCCGCACAGCTCTCAGCTGGGCAGACAGGGAGCTGCCTGCCATAGTGTAGCATTTAAATGTGGGTCCCTAGGGGGAACTAGATTCCTTGGATAAAAATCCCACCTCTGCTATTTACTAGCTCCATGTCTTTGGGCAAGTTTCCCCTGTGCCTCCGTTTCCTAATCTGTAGGAGGGGCATGTTAACAGCATGCACCTGAGCGGGCGCATGTGCGGATTACATGAGGCGATCCACCGGAGACACTCAGAACAGTGCCTAGCGCACAGCAATGGCTCCATACGATTAAGCATTACTTTCCTCATTAGCACCTAGAATATTTGGCATTTATTTACAGGATGACGTAGCAAATGGCCAACTCCCTCAGTGGATGGAAACTCCTTGATGACACAGCCCATGGCTGTGTTTGCTCCTTATTTTCTCCGCTGTGCTGGGCAGAGCTTCGGGCTTTACAAATATCTGCTGAAAGGATGACTGGCAGTGGGGCGAGGGCGGGTCTCATTAGGCCCCCAGGATCTGGAACGCAGGGTGCTGTGGCTGGAGAGGCTCTAACAAATCCCCTAACCTAAGCCCCTCCTTCCAGAGAGAACAAAGGTTGCTGCTGGCTAACACTTCTCTGGCTTCCACCTCACTGGGCTGGGCAGCCCCTGCCCACCTCCATCTCCTCGCCCCCTGGGGCTCTGCTCAATCGGGAGATCGAGGGCAAAGTGAAAACGTGGACCGAGGCTGCCATTTCTGTCTTGATTTAGAAAAAAAGTATGTGGCACATCTCAAATTTGTCCTGGAGCAAATACAGTCCCACGGGAACCGAGGGAAGCTGCAGGCTTCAGTGACCCCGAGCTATTGCTAATTCCTGTCTCCGTGGTAACGAGCCTGGACTAAGCCTTCAGCTAGCCAAGTCTGGGCAAAGGGCTTATCAGCAGCAGCACTCGGTGCCCCGTACACCCTACAGTGTTGTTCTCTCCCCAGCCTCTCCCCAGGGGAGAGGACATGCAGCTGGGGCGGAGGCCCCGTGGACCCCGGAGTCAGTCCCAGCTAGAGCCAGAACGAAGGCGCCCGGCAGCAGGGCAAACAGGCAGGACGCTGTGGGGTGCCATCCCACCCCAGCAACTCCTACTGCCAGGATGGGCTCTGGTGGACGGTGCCACATGCTGGGGGAAACAGAGAGATGGGGCTCCACAGCCAGGAGGCTGAGCCCCGGCCCACGCAGACCAACAAGCTGCTGCTGAGCCCTTGACGTGTAGCTAGAACCAGCCTTAGCTGAGCACCTGCTCTGTGCCTAGGAAGCCGGGCGGGCAGGGGCTGAACGACAGCCGGATCTGCCCTCAGTGAGAGCGCAGTCAGTCGGGGAGAGCCACACACCGTGAAGGCAGCCAGAATGCGAGCGACAGACGCCTGTTCAGCACGCGGAGAGGGCCACCCCCGTGCAGCTGCGTGCACCCGGACTTCCTCTGGAAGGAGACCCGGGAGACCCTTGGCAGTGGTTGGCTTCTGGGAGGGGACCGAGGTGGAGGCTGCGGCAGGGTGAGGAAGACGTACTCTCCTTGCCTTCTCCTTTTTACTTTTTGAATTCTGTCCCACGTGCACATGTCACCAAACGAAACGAAAAGCCAAACCGAGATGAAAAGCGGCGGCAGGTGACAGGTGCCACATTCGGGCGTGCCCTACTTCCGGCTGGACTGGGAGAGGCGGAAGCGCAGCTCTGACCTCCCCTCCGACCGCACAGCTCTCCTCTCCCGGGGGGTCGCGGGGGGCCCTCTGTCTCTCTACCCGTGTAATTTGGGACGTGTAGATGTATTGGGTTGAACAGTATCCCTCCAGAATTCATGTCCGCCTGGAACCACAGAACGTGACCTTTCTGTAACTGCGTGCAGCGATGGACAGTAATAGATTTACTGGGGTGCTCCCTCCACAGTATACGCCAATACCAAACCGCTATGCTGTACGCCTGAAGCTAATGTGACGTCATGGCAATTATATCTCAATTTAAAAACCAACATACCCTTATTTGGAGAGGGGGTCTCTGCTGATATAACTGGTTAAAATGAAGTCATACTAGATTAGGGTGGACCTTAAACCCGGTGACTGGTGTCCTCTTAAGAAGGCTACACGAAGACACACCGAGAGGAAAGCCACTGAAGACAGAGGGGGGGACTGGAGCGATGCGACTACAACCCAAGGAACCTCCAGAGTTGCCGGCAACCACCAGAACTGGGAGACGCAAGGACGGATTTCCCCTAGAGCCTGCAGAGGGGGCATGGCCCTGCCAGCAACTTGGTCTCAGACTTCTGGCTTCCAAAACTCTGAGAGAACAGATTCCTGTTGTTTTAAATCACTGTTTGTAGCTGTGACAGCTGCCCTGGGAAATGAATACAGCGTTCTATGCATTTGTGTCTGTGTATTTTGAGGTGTATCAATGTGTTGTGTGTGTGAGTGTATCTGTGCATGTTTTGGGGGTACTTGGGTGTGCTTGGGAATGTTTTTGTGACTATAATTTGGGTTTGGGGGTGCATGCGTGTTCACATATGTGCATGTTGAGTTGTGTCTATGTATTTTTGTGTGTCTACATATTTGTGGGTTTTGGTGTGTGTGTAGCTAACAATCTCGAGGTTCTCTCTCAGCCCTAATGTTCCAGAAGTTTGTCCTGGGGGCCCTGCTGCAGGGGTTGGCCTCAAGGGGATGCTGGCCAGTGGCAATAGCATCATGGCCAGGTTGGAGCAGCATCCCCTGGGGTTGAGGGCCACCAGGAAAAGGGGATGTCTGTGGGGAGAGTGTCCCCTATTGCACCAGCCCTATCAGCAAAAGGTGTGGGCCCAGCCTGACAGCCTTCTTGGAAGCCCTAAGCAGAGCAGAGACTGCCCCCCGCCCTCAGAGAGAGACCTAATTGCCTATGAATCTAAGTTACTTTGAAACATTAAGAGCTGTGGCTCTCAAACTGGGGTGCATCAGCATCACCTGGAGGGTTTGCGAAAGCACAGGTGGCTAGGCCCCCCGGAGAGCCTTTGATGTGGCAGGTCTGGGCGGGGCCTGAGAATCTGCATCGCTAACAAGTTCCTGGATGATGGGGACATACTTGGTGTGAACATCCTGGTCTTTTAGGACAGGCTCCGGAAAAGTCAGTCCTGACAGGCTCAATCCTCTTCTCTTAGTCTGTTTCCTCCAGCCTCCCATATGTCCCTCGAGAAACTATTTATGCAGCAAAATAATGGGCCCCCAATGCCATTCTGGTCTAGGCATAAGACTCTAGTGAGTACACAGGCCCCTAAAGAAACCACAACAGGTCTGCATAAGAGCACTCGGAAGGCCTGGTGAAGGAGTGCTGAGAGCACGGAGAGGGAGCACGGAGAGGGAGCACCTGACTGAGCCGTGGGCAATCTGGAAAGGCTGCCTGGAGGAGGGCGCGCCAAGGCAGCTCTTGGAGGATGGGTAACAGCAGTCACATTAACTGAAGGCTTACCGCCATGCACTGTGCCAAGACTTTGCAAGCACAAACTCTTTTAATCCGCACAACCCCAAGGCGGGAACTACCGTGGCTGAAGGGAGATTTGAGCCCAGTCTGCTCTGGCGGCCACGTTCCCAGCCTCGAGCGCATATGGGGTTTCCCACCTGAAGAGGAGTTGCCGTGTGGAGGCTGGGGCAGGGCAGTCCAGGAGGAGAGCACGCGTGCACCAAAGCGGAGGGGGAGGGGCACTCAGATTGTGTGTCGGCTTTCCCCTGAGGGAGTTCGGTACCCCGGATGGAAACGCACCTCCCCTCGGGGCAGCAGAGACGGGAGGGACACCAGGCTCCAGCCCCATCTGTCTAAGCAGGGCAGGAGCCACACTGGCTGCCCCGAGAAGTGGGGATTAGAGAGAAGGGGAGGGAGGGAGCTGTCTCAGTAAGCACCGCTGCTCCAGCGATGGGTGGGAGCCAGATGGCAGAGTCTGGGTCACATGGCTTCACAGGTCCTGGGGGCCAGAGCGGGCCTGGAACACGGGAGCATAAGAATCACGGTGCTCACTGTGGAATTGTATGCCTGAAACCTATGTAATCCTTGCTAACAGATGTCACCCCAATAAGTCTAACAATAACAATGAATTAAAAAAAAACAAAAAAAGAATCACGGTGCTACTGTGGTGGGGGCTCTCTACTTATAGGCTGAGCAGACGTACCCTTTGAAAGAGGACAGTACCGTTGTTTTCTGACCCATTGAAAACAGTACTTCTGGTCAGCCTACCTACTTATGGATTTGCTGTGTGAAGGTCAGCATAAAGGGAGGCTGGCGGGTGACAGACTGGCACAACCTCCATGACTTCTGGTGGCCTCCACGACTTACGGTGGCCTCCACGACTTACGGTGGCCTCCACGACTTATGGTGGCCTCCACGACTTATAGTGGCCTCCACGACTTATGGTGGCCTCCACGACTTATAGTGGCCTCTACAGATTGGCCCCCAGGTGGGCTGTGTGGCTCTAGGGACCACTGGCCTCCTCAACTAGAGCCCAGCTCCCCGGGCCAGGGGCGAGCCTCATAATGACCTTGCTCCTGCCCCTTGGGTTGAGGGTAGGAAAGCCACCCTGATGCATGCTGAATGAGGACTCACACAGCTACCCGAATCCAGCGGGAAATGAGCTGCAGCTGCAGCAAGGGTTCCTGTAGTCAGACGCAAGGAAGTACCGGCCCAGGGTGCTGCAGGGTGTTTCTGGGGAAGAGACCAACCTCCTGACTGTCTACCTGTCTGGGTAAAGATGGTGGCGATTTCTCTCTCCCCTTCCTTCACTAGCTCCGCCATCGTATCTCACCCAGGTTTCAGCTGTCTCTCTCCTTTCCTGTTGGCCTCCCGCTTCTGCTTTCTTTGTCTGAGTGGGCCAAAGGCTCCCCCCAGCTTGTCCCACTATTGCTGGGGTCTTTGAGCTTGGTCACACTCAATTCAGCCAATGTTTGGGGAGCCCTACACCTGCTGGAGGTGAAAGATCTCCGGGCTCTGCCCAGGGCACGTCCAGCCCGGTGGAGAGATCAGTGAGTCCGCTGCCTACGCCCAAGACTGAGGAAGGGCACTGCAGTGAGAACGATGCAAGCCAGGGTGAGGGGGCTCAGGGGCCACAGCCCCAGGGGTGGCATGTGGGATTTCTAGGCTGACAGAAACCAGTGGGGGCAGGCAAAGGGGACAAATGAGTGGAGGAGGGCAGCAAAGCGTGGAATCTTCCAGAAATGGCAGGGAGACTGGTTTGGCTGCAGAGGTAGGGTGAGAAGGATGTGTTGAGATAACAGAAAGGTTGGGGCCAGACCTGAGAGGTCCCGAATCTCAGGCTGAATGATTTGCACTTAATTTGTCAGGAGCTACTGAAGGTTTTGGAGGAAGGGCATGACATCTGGGCTGGGACTAGAAAGCCTTCTAGATTTTGCTCCTTTCTTATGATCTCATGAAAGGCACCTGGCCCTGATTCTGAGCCCTCGGGCTTCTCAGGGTTCCCCAGGGGAGTAGATAATTGGCATCTCAAATGTCACCTTTCAGTGAGGCCTGTCCTGATGACCCTATTTAATATCACAACTCCCGTGGCACTCCCAATTCCCCTATCTTCCTGCTTTTCTGTCACATTTATCTCCTAACATACTTCACGCTGTTTATCACCTGCAACCCCCCTCATTAGAATGAAGGCCCCATGAGGGCAGAGGGTCCGTGTCTGTTTTACTTGCTGCTGACCGTTTTCGTGCCTAGCACAGCGCTTGGAATCCCAACAAATTCGTTCATTTGGTGGATGAATCAAGAGAAAAATGCCACCCTGCATGAGCCAGCAGGTTCTTGTTGGTTGCCTTCCTGTCACTTCACTCTTGGCTTCCTGAACTTGGCATCACCCGAGTGGAAAAATCTCTGAGAAAATCAGACAGAACTCTGCTTTTTGCTCCTGCTGCGGCTCGCCCCCTTGCCAGGAGTCCGGGAAGATGTGGACTCTTCACCCCCTCCGCCAGAACACGACCACTCTCCTTCTTCTTGGAGCGGAGGCCGGGTGGGACAGTGTCGGCTAGGGGAGGCAAGGGGCTGCCGCGTGGGGGTGGCTCCGTCCGGCAGCCCGGAAGGACTCTGAGGGACTGATCAGAGTACCTGCAGATGGCTGCATGCCAACCCCACGCAGGCGCCGTAGAGATGCTCTGGGCATCTGTCCCGTGGTGGCCTCTCAGCAACCCTATGAAAGGGGAATTATCCTCTCATTTCACAGATGGAAAAACAGAGGCTCCGAGGAGCTCGTTGACCTGGCCAGGTTCTCCCTGCCAGGCGAGGAGCCCAGTTTTGAACGCGGGACTTCCTACTCGAACCCATTGCTCCTTCCGCCCTGGCACACGGCCTCCCTTCCGCCAGAGAAGCCGCTGAGATGTCGGGTGCAGAGCCTGCTGTGCTCTCCCTCCAAGGCGCCAGATCACGGGGGGCTCTGCTGGCCTCAAGCTTCCCACCTGAGCTATGTGAGCTGAGGTTCTGGCCACCTTCCAGGGATGAATGAGGACAATGACGTCACATCTGCCACCTGGTGCGAACTCACCAGAGAGTGCGAGTCATAACTGCAGTCACTGCCTGTTCTGGCCTGTGGCCGGGCAGCCTCTCCCCATTCGGACATGAACCACGAGGGCTGGAGTCTAAAAGAAGGCTCCTTGCATTTGAGAACCCAGCAGGGCAGCCATCCTCCCCGTGTGCAGATCCAGTGCCCAACACCTCGGGCTGTCACGGCTGGGCCACGGTGGGGAGGCAGCAGAGCTTGGATTAAACTCCCAGCTGGGGGGCTGGAGGTGGCTGCACTTCCATTCATGAAGGTCTCAGTTTACCCACCTTGAGGGTACTAACCCTCTCTGTCAGCAAATGTTACTTATTCCTCGTTATGCACATGGAAAAAGATTGCGTTCTGCCTTGGAGGTCCTTAAAGGGCAGGTTAGAGCAGTCACTAAACAGGCAATGGGGAGCCAGGATGACTTTAGAGCCAGGGAGTGAGATGACTGCACTGTGTTTTGGGGAGGTTAATCAGGCAGCAGAGTGTGGCCCGGGGAGAGGAGGATTTGTAATGAGCAGAGCTGCGTGGTAAGCACTCAGTGCTAGATGTTTCAAGCACTTTATAGATATTAACTTTAATCTTCACAGTACCCTTAGGGTACTGTTGTTATCCCCCATTTTACAGATGAAAAGACCAGCGTCTATAGAGATTACAATACTAGTAGGAGGTGGAGTTGGGAATCGAACCCACCTCACTCCTGAGCCCAAGTTCTTTACCACTCTTCGAATCTAGACTGGCTGTGGGAGGGGGCATGGCCCAAGAGATAGAAGTGAAATACTGCTTATGGCTAAGGCTCCTTCCCTGAAGGCTCTCACAAGGCTGGACCAGGAAATTATAAGGGAGATGTGAGTATCAATTGTTTTGAAAATGCACAGAAAAGAACTATATCTAAGATTACTTTTATCAATAGTAGCAACAACTGCAATGTTCTTGGCCAACAACCCACACAGAATAGCTGCTTTTGCAGAAAATAGATTTTAGAGACACTCTTAAATAGGGAAATCTTATAGCCCTCTCAACTAGCCAATCCTTTCTTGATGTATTTTTATTTTTATTTATTTATATTTTGGTGGTTCCCTGGCTGGGAACCGAACCCAAGCTGCAGCGTTGAGAGCACCAAAGCCTAGCCATTACACCAGGGAACCTCTCTTGATTTTGTTTATTAACTGCTCACTTACTTAAATATGGAAGAAAGCCTCACATAGGTGCTAACCTAGCTTTACTCCTTCTAGCTTTGGATGTCCGATCACTGCCCAGTTTCCCTTTCACCAAGAGCGAGGAGTTGCTAGGAGTCACCAGGGTAGGTGGAAAGAGAGGAGAGGAGCCTGGGAAGAGGACGCCAGGGGCCAGGTGGGAGGGAGGCAGCTGAGCCAGGGGGCCCACCTGAGACCCACGGGCTTCCTGTGCTGTTCTGACGAGAAGACACCTGACTCCTCTGAGCTGTTCGGCTACAACATTTTAAAGGACACTACTGATGCAAGCAATGCTTGAGCAGTAAAACGAGATTGAGGTTGGACTGTATCCCTAAGATCCCTTCCAGCTCTGGCAGTCTATGAAGATACCATTTGTCATAACCCTTTCTGGAGGAAAACGTGTCGAGAGGCAGGGAACTCTCAGACTGGCCATGTCTGGTTGGGTTCTGGGCCCATCCCAAACTGGGGTCAGCGAGGCAAGAGCCAGTCAGGGGACCCAGCTAGCAGCCCAGCCTGGGGGCATTCCTGCAGAGGAGGGGGCATCCTAACCAGAGCCAGTCTTTGGCCCCTTTCCCAGGCCTTGGGAAACAGCACCATCTGGGATAGTGTCCTTTGGAGACAGGACTGGGCCCTTCCTGCACCCCCATCAGGTTGTGGATTTAGGAGGGTTTAGGGAGGAACTTCACCCAAGCATGGACTGGAGAGCCACAGGCCATGGCAGCAGGGTGACCACATTTCCTGGGTCTGAGGAAGGAGCTAGTGCTAGGGGCTTAGTCCCGCTGGGTGGCAGGTGGCAAGAGCACCTACCTGGGTGAGGTCTGGGGCTCAGGCAGGTGGCCTCTCAGTGGCCCTTCTTCCTCTCGATCTGTTATCAGGTGCTTCTGAGTGGCCCAGCCATAACCCTGCTTGACTCCTGGGTACAAAGGCGGCTCGTCCAAGGCTCTGTGGCACAGGGGCAGTGAAGCGCTGTCAGTGCAGCAGGCATGCATCCCAGTCCTCCCCTGGCCTCCCAGAGGCTCCTCCCCCGGCCTCCCAGAGGCTCCTCCCCCAGCACAAGCAGGCCAGGCCCCTCCCAGGTCCAATATGCTTGTCAGCATCTTCTCCCAAGGCCTGCTTCAGGGGAGCTCTGATGGGGTGAGGGGAACGCCAGGTGCAACCCTGGCTCCCAGGCTGCCCCTCACCTCCCCATCCAGGTGCCCACCCCTGGGGTGGGGGAGCCGGGGAGCCATCCTTCACTTCGGCAGAGCAGAGGCCTGAGGAGAGGGAGCCTGTGGACAGAGCATTGCACTGCTCCTAGGTCCACTCACCCACTTCCCCCGTGGTAAGCTGGAGCACCCCACTTTCCCTTGCTGGGGTGGGGGGCTTGAGCTGGGCAGATCAGAGAGGGCCCTATCCATCAGGTGACTTCCAGTAGGACTTCAGAATCATTTGGTGGTGGTGGTGGCAGTGGGGCTTGCTAAAATACAGGTTTAGGGCTCCTACCCAGCCCACTGAATCAGACTCTCCAGGAAGGTGCCAGGAAATGTGCATTTTACCAGCTTTCCTACCTGGATGCCCAGGGAATCAGACTCACTGTACTACGTGCTGGGGAAGGGACAAACAAGTCCAAAGATGAAGCTCTGATCCTATGCACAAAGGGGTCGTCAGTCCCTCTCCTGAAGCCAGCATCATAGGAGCCTGGTCCCTGCAGACAGACAGGCCAGGGGACCCTGGGCAGCTCGCTAAAACCTCTCTAGGTCTCATTTTCCTCGTGGACGAAATGAAGACTGGAGATGGTCTCTTGGGCCCTTCCAGAGGTAACATTTTAATGTAACAACTGGTGAACCCACCGAGAAACAAATTTGAAAAGAAAGTTCAGGGTGAAGTATTTTAAATAGTACTCCCCCTTATAATTGGTTTCTTCTTAAATATCCTTTTTAAATACTGAAAATAACATGCTATGGAGGGAAAAAATCAAACCATTCAAAATAATACACAATGAAACGGGTTTCACTCCCAAACATAAACACTGTCAAGTTTCCTGTTTAAGGTTTCTTCAAGAATTTTTCCATAAATATTGTCACCTATCTATGCCTGCATCTTCCTGGTACTCTATCTTTGTCTTGTTAGTTAATATGCATCGCACATCTATGCACAGCAACGCAGACAGACCCTCCACTCTCATGGTTTTCCACTGAAGGATGCACTATAATTTACGTGCATCTATCCTGTTCATGGAAGTTTTGTTGCTTCTATATTTTTGCTGCACAAACAAAGCTGCAACAAACATCTCTGATTACATATCTTGGTGCTTATGTGTGAGGTTAGCTGCAGGATAAATCCATAGGGGTAACGAGTCAAAAGTTAGGTGGACCTAAAATTCTGATAGATGGTGCCCAATTGTCTTCCAAAGAGAATGAACCCGTTTGCATGCCCAGTCATGCATGAGAGGGCCTATTGCCCTCCACCCTCAAGAACACTGTGTATTATCAAATTTTTAAACTTTGCCATATGACAGGTTGAAAATGATGTCTTGTTTCAAAGTGTAATTCTTTCATTATCAGAAAAGGCAGACATTATTTTTATGTTTACTGATTAGTTGTCATTCACATTTACTTTCCTATGAACTATATCCTTTCTAATTTATCTTACTGATTTTTAAGAGGTTTTTCTAAATTAAGGCAACTAACTTTTTATCATATCTATTGCACACTGTCATTTGTCTCTTTTTTCCTTTATTTAAGGCATCTTTTGCTTACAGAAATTTCAGACTTTTCTGCAGTCAAAAGTATTTCCTACTAAAGGATCCTAAAAATATTTTCTTGTAGTTTTCACTAGTATTGTTAGGGTTTTCTTTTCTTCATTTTAATCTTTCCTTCTTCTTAATCTTTTCTTTCTAGAATTTATTTTGGTGCAATGAGTGTGGTAGCACCCAGCTTTATTTTCCCCCCAAGGGGCTAACAGTCATTCCAAAATTATGTTTGAATAATCCATTTCCTTCCCCCTCACACACCTTCCCTCTAGATTAAAAATCTCATTAACTGTGTAGTAGGATAGATACAAATAACATGACCTCTCAGTCAAGTGCTAGTTCAAATTCCAGTTTCATTGGATTTAGAAGTTACTTAACCTTCCTGAGCCTCAACTTCCTCATCTAAAAATGGGGACAACAGCAGCACCATCTACATATAGGGTTATTGTGAGGATTAAATTAGCTGTTTCAGGTAAAGGGTGTAGGAAGATGCAACTATGCACTTTCTATAAAAGACTCATCTAAGCTGTAGAGACACACAGAGACTACAAGTGAAAGAATGGAAAAAGGTATTCCAACAAAAAGAGAGAGCAGGGCTGACCATACTTCTATCAGACAAAATGGACTTTAGGCCAAATACTGCCACAAGAGACAAAGAAGGATATTATGTAATTATAAAAAGGTCAATTCTCCAGGAAGGTATAATAATTATAAATATATACACACCTAGCAGAGTACTCAAATATATGAAGCAAGCATTGACAGAAGTGAAGGGAGAAATAGTGATGCAATAATATTATAGTAGGAGATTTCAATTAACCAGTTTGAATAACAGGTAGAACAACCAGACTGAAGATCAGTAAGTAAACAGAGGACTTGAAGAGATTCAGCGCTATAGACCAACTGGACCCAACAGATATATACAGAACACTCCACCCAACAGCAGCAGAACAGACATTCTTCCCACGTGCACATGGAATATTCTCCACGATAGGTCACGTGTTAGGCCACAGGTGAGGGTTGTAGAATAGTGCCTGGGACATGGGAACTGCTGTCTGTATGTTGGTGATTCCTATGATCAGCACTGCATATCAGATGTCTTGTCTTTGTCTAGATATGCTTTTCTGTTCTGTTGATCTGTGAGCCAGTTCCACCATTCTACAAATATCTATTATTATGTGTCTAGTGCTAGAGAGCCAGGAGTGAACAGTAGTAATATGAGCTGCTCTTGCCAACTCTGGTTACATTTACTTCCAGTTCTATTAGCACTTTTACTGATATTGTAAATGTTTCCTTCCATTTTATTTTAAAAGAGGCTAAAGTTTACATACAGAAAAGCTATACATTTTTGTTTTTAATATTTTTTAGCAGTCATCTAAGTACTTTCTTATTTCTAATAGTTTTTTCAGTGGATTGTCTTATTCTTTTTTATTCTAAGGAATCAATCTTATCATCTGCTATTTTAATTGATAAATTGAACTTCTTTTTAACTTATATTTTCTGTATTGGCTTGTACTTCTAAGGAGGTGTTCGGGACGAAAGGTAATGGTGGTGATTTTTTCCTTGTATGTATGTCTGTATACCACACATACACACACAAAATCATGTTAGGCAATATCCATTTATTCCAATTAAATAAGTGTTAAAATTAGAGACATATGTTGAATTTTATCAACTGCCTTTTAGGCATGTTTAACATTTATGGAACTATATATGATATTTTATCTTTTTTGAACTATTAGTTTATGCAATTATATTAACAGTTCCCCTAATACTGACTCTAGCTATGCTTCTGGAATATAGCCCAACTTGCTTGTGGTGTATGTTTTTTAACATAATGCTGTGTGATTCCATTTGTTGCCATGAATTCATGACATTTGCACCTATATTCATAAATAAAAGTTTTGAAAGTAATTTTTCTCTTTTGTGTGCTGTCTTTGTCGGTGTGTTCTGGCTTTATAGAATAGTTTGGAACCTTTCCTTCTCTGTGCTCTGGTACAGTTGGCACAGTTTAAATAACACTGTAGTCATCTCTTCCTTGTAGGCTTGATAGAAATGAAAAGCTGCTTAAACCTGGGTTTTTTGGAGTGGAGTTTTATGAAATCGCAGTTTCTTCCATGATTACTGGTCTGTTGGTGGTTTCTCGTTCTTCTGGGGCCAAACTGATGGTCTATATTTTTTCAGAAAACAATCAGTTTCAGCTGGTTTTTAACTGAATTTGCATGTGGTCAAGCACAGCATGCTCTAAGAATTCTATATTCCCTGTATCAGTGGTTATTTCCCCATTTTAATGTTCAATTATATATATTTGGCTATTAGATGATCTAGACTTAAAAAAATGATTTTTTCCCCTCAGGAGCCTATTTATTATACTATGTTCACAGCCCAGAAATAGAGAAGCTGGAATCAGGGATGAGCATGAAGACGGTAGCAGGAGAGAGGCAGCTTGATAAATACAAGTCACTCGACAAACATTTAAGAAATGCAAAGAGCCTGCTCACATATTCCCTACCCTTGAGCATCCTACATATCCTTTCCCAAGTCCCCCACACCCAGTTAAACCCGCCAATCCCCACCCTGCCTTAAACACTCAGCGGTCATCTTCTTTGGAAACTTTCCTGACTTCCTGGGAAAAGTCGGTGTCCTAAACATTTTATTTTAATTTTGAAAAAGTTTGAACACAAAAGAGTTTAAAGTACAAAACCAACGGAATTAACAAATGGTAACATCCTGTCATTTTTGCTTCAGATCTTTTTTTGTTAAAAGAAGCACTCCTGAAAATTAGGTCTTTCTTTCCCTCTTTCCCTCTCAGCTGCTCCTGTCCCTTGGCTAAGACCCCCACAAGCACAAACTTGGAAGGCATTGCAACACTGCAACAAGTGTGTGCCCGTAAGTCACAGATCGTGTTGTTTTGTGATTTTTATGAAATTTTCACTAATGGTATTAATCCTCAATTTTCTGTACTTGCAATATTATTTTTGAGTTTTACGTGTTTTTGATACATGAGTATATATCAGCTTTATTGAGGTATAACTTGAAAAATATAAAATTCCCCAGTTACATGTATTTTACCTGCTGCATAACATCATGTTTTTAGCTGTCTACTCCATTATTGTAGATATTGAAGATATTGGGGTTGAAACCTCCTGCACGTCAAACATTGCTTCCCTAGATGCTCTTGGAACTGCCTCCTTACGCAAATGCATGAGTTTTGCTCAGTAATTATAATATATACCTGGATTTGAAATTGCTGGTCATAAAAGACGTACATTTTCAGCTTTAATTGCTATTACCAAAATGTTCCCTGGTGCTTCGTGCTGCCATCATTGTAGCATTTCTGAAGCTTTGTCATTAGCTGCCGACTTGCCTAGCTGCCCCTTCCCCGTGAATTTCCAGAGGGCATGTGCGTGACTGGCACGCCATGATCACTTGATAAATGAAAGGATGAGCTCACTGTCTAGCCGAAGAGACCGACTCAAATGGGACAATGTCAAAAGCTAAGAGACCGCCACTGGCTGGGATCCAGGGAAGGCTTCATGGAGCAGGTGGCACTCAAATTGGGTTTTGAAAAGCAAGGGGAACAGATGGGGAAGGGGATGTGGACAGGGACCGAGCTGAGAGGAGGAGGTGGGTCACACAGCTCAGGCACGTCTGATTTGCCGGACTGATCAGCCAAGCTGCGAGTGTATTCTGTGAAAACGGCCAGGGGATCCGATCCACCCCTGTCCCAAGCAGGGGGAACCTTCGAGCCACAGCAAGTGTGAGGGAAGGGCGGAGGAAGCAGGGGGGGCGACTGGGAAAGGTAGGTGGGGGCTAATCCCAGATGAATCTTCAATGGCAGGGTCTGGGGAGCCAGTGAGAAGTGACCAGATCAGGGCTGGGCTCAAAGATGAGTCATCTGACAAGCAGGCAGAGAGCAGATACCCAGCCCCTGGAAGAAGGCCTAGGCAGAGAGTGTGCTCTTCCCAACCTCTTGCCCTCCTCTGTCTGGGGAAACGATCAGGGCTGCCTGGCCTGGGTCTCCTCCTCATGCCCACAGGGGAGTGCCGGGACCCAGACCCTCTGCTTCTCCACTTCGCAGCTCTGTGAACCAGGCCAGGGGCTTGCACATTGCTTCCTATCACCTCCATCCCTGCTGCTGCGGGTATGTAGGTGCACAGACCAGGGGCCCAAGATGCCCCCTCCAGGAAGCATGGAACCAGGCCAAGCTGCACTGCAGCTCCTCCCTCTGGCCCCCTTGAGTCTGTCCCAGGGCATGGGATGGGGGTGGGTGGGGTGAATCCTATCCTTCCTTTCCCTGCTGTCCTTCAGCAGAACCCAGCTCTGGGCACCCTGCCCAGAGCAAAGGGGAAGGGGAGAAATGCATGACATTCACTTCCAAGTCTTCTGGTCTTAAGCAACTTCAGCAAAACCACCAGCAGTGCAATGGCAGGTGAGCTGAGGATGTGTCAGCTGTGCTCCAGAGAGGAGGGACACTTCCCTGGAACCAGACCACCTGGGACTGGCTTGGGTTCTGCCACTTTTGTATGTGGTTGTGGCTATTACAACCTCTCTGAGCCCCAGCCTTCTCATCCATCAGGTGGGCTACTCGGGCCCCGGGGTGTGAACAGGATAAAAACGTAGTGACAAGGAATGTGAGATCACTGAGTGGAACCAGGACCTCAGGGACATTGTTTGGGCTATTGTTCTGCTGGAGAGGGTCTCCCCTGAGCCTGGCCTAGTTTGCAGGTCTGGGCACACTAGGTCCTGGCCCGGGAGGGCCCCCTGGCCCAGCAGCAGCATGTTTGCTGTACTAAGGGATGTCCCCATGCCTGCCACCCCTGCCCAGCACGCTCTGTTCTGAGAAGATCTCCCGTCTGTCTGCCAGGTCCTTGTGGATCTGAAACTCTTTGGAAGGGAACAGCTCAGTGTAAACAGGGCCTGAAGCAATCAACATCGTTCGTCAGCCACTGCCCCCGAGTGTGGCCAGTCAGTCCAGAGCCCCCGGATGGCCGCACCACTGAGCAGGTAAAGGGGCGCACAGACAGACAGAATAGACAGAAGGGGGCTCCCAGCCACTAAGCACGTGCTGGGCACCTTTCTGTTCCCACCCATTCATCCTCCTCATGGCTCTATGCTGGGATTATCTCGCCATGTGAAACGGAGACTCATAGAGAGCAGGTAAGCAGGTGGTGAGGTAAGTGGGAACCCAGCTCCCCAGTCCCCCCAGGTGGTTTGTCTGTGTGTGTCATGTTCTCCATGCTCCCATCACCCCCCCAAAAAGCACAGCTGGCTTCCTCACAGGGCCCAGGGTGAGTGTCTGATTGCCCTGTGCGGCATTTCCAGCCTACGGCCAGACCCCTGCCACTCAGACACCCGAGGCAATGAGGCCTCCACATCCAAATCCCAACACACAGACATGTCCCCAGCCACCTGGCCTTAGGTCCATCTTGCTCATCTGTCTCTCCACAGACTCAAGATGCCTTGCTCTTTTGCCAAGACCCCATAGCCTGAGACCCGTGTCCCTCTGGCTGGGACAGTTGTGAGAAGACTCATCTAGAGTGGGAATAGGACTCCTGTCCCCAGGGCCACCTTCTCTGGTGAGACCACTCAATGATGAGGGCAGGCTTGGCCTCCCGCTGGACGCTGGCCTGGCCCTCTGCCTCTGATCCTCTGAGGATGCCCGAGGCCCTGACTTGGCATAAATAAGGGTCCGCAGGCACAGGGTGGCGACAAACCTCAGCCACCCCAAGCGTAGCTCTTCTAAAAGGTGCGCATGCAAAACAGCACAGTGCAAGGGTGGGTAAAGCGGAAGATGGCAGCCCAGGGCGCCAGGATCTGTTTTTTTCTGTTTTTTCTAAGCAGGTCCAGGCTTCCGTTTCCTTATGGAACTTACTAATCACCGAGAGGAGGCAGGAGGTGACCATGGGATGCCCCCTCCCATCTCACCCTGCCTCTGCCTGTTTTAGTACCAGCCCCAGGGGTGCTGGGAAGGAGCATGGCAGTTTGGGTGCCTATCCTGCCCTAGAAACACAGGATGCAGAGTTCTGGCCACAGGTGCTCTTCTAAAGAGCCACCTTTGGCGGGCCCAGAGACATCCAGACAGATCTAGAACGAGGGCACACGTTCTCATCTCAGTGGCCCAGGCTCTCCGCTCAGCTCCCCCAGAACCCCATCCTGCATAGGTTGCACCAGCCCAGGGCAGGAAGGGAGGCTGGTCTGCAGCACTCATGCCGATGTGTCCTCTGTGAAAACCACGACAGGGAGTGGTGAGACCACCAGGCCCGCGTCAGGCAAAAGGGTGCACTAAAAGCTGCTGATCTCACTTGAAGCTGAGCACCTCCCCTGAGCACTCTCCTTCCAGCCTCTCCGAGACGGGGCCTGCCCGGGGCCCCAAATGCCCCACGGACTCCCCGTACCCTGGACAATCTGTGCAGAGCTCCCAGCACTTTATGCCCATTATCAGCTACTTTTCAGGAAGAACCGGAAGAGAGAGTCCATGGGATGCGAGTCACTGGGAAGGACCTAGGCCTGTGGAGAGCTTCATTGTCCTGCCAGTCACCAGCATTTTAGGACATGGAAATCCTGCTAAATATCACAGGCAGCGAGGAGCAGGGAGAGGAAGTCATCCAAAGGGCTGAAACACAACTTGAAGCGGGCTGGGGATGGGGCCTGCCTCCCAAGCCCAGAAGGGCACCCTACACTGGCCGGGGGGAGAAGGCATCCTTTGAAAAGGGAACAGCCATGTTCCCCTGTGGAGGCTGGAGATAGATGGCTTTAATCTAGACCAGAGTCTCCAAGGAATGACACTTCCCATCTGTAATAAACACCTGACATGTTTCCAAAGCCCTCCCACCCATCTGGGGAAGGTGCTTTCCCGGACAGCTGTCGGGTGGGGAAACTGAGGCCAGAGTGCCAGCCAGAACCAGGTGCTATGCTCTGCGAGTGGTTCTCCCCCCACAACCCGGGGGCCTCTCTGAGGCCTGCCTCTGCCTCTGCTACCGGGGAGGGACACATGATCAGCTTCCTGGGACCATGGGAGTAGGCAGTGGCCTATTTCCCAGACGAGAGCTTACAGGGGACCTCAGGGCACCCCAGCAGAGAAGCTGGACACATGGTGAGTCCTTTCTCCTCTCTGGCATTGTATAGTCACTCCATGGACAGCCAGGTCTGACCTGTTTTAGTCAGAATCCCATTCCCTCTCACAGGTCACCCCAGTGATTCCCGGAGGTCATCATGCAGCCAAGGTGTGACGTGATCACCAGGGGCCAGATTCGGGGGCCCTGTGCATAAAGTGTGTCTGAAAACAGTAACCCACATGCCACAGTAACTCCCTTCCCCTCAGAGTAACAGGCTGGGCAGAACCTCCTGTCCTGTGATGCTGTCAGAGAGACAGCTGAAGTCCCTCTGCCGTGGGCCCCCTCCTGGCTGTGTTCACAGTTGCTGGCACCCAGGCAGGGGGGACAGCTGCTCTTGGCTCTGAGAGGCCCATAGAAATGGCGTGTCCCTTGCGGGGCCATAGTGAGAAGATGACCAAGTGACTCTGGTCCCCTTTTCAAGTTGCTTCTTTCCCATGCAACTTGAAAACATTTCTTAAAAGGGGGGATGCTGGAGCTGTCCCCATCACTGACACCCCTTCCACCCATCAGGAGGCACAGCCTCACCTTACTAGGGCTACAGGGGGAGGACAGGGGAGAGCAGTGCCTCGTCCAGTCTGCCTTGTGGTGGGTCGAGGCCTGTGTGCAGCCAGGAGACCTGAAGCAACTCACTGCGCCTTCTGTGCCTCAGTTTCCTCTCCCTCACAATGACGCTGGCTGGCTCGAGCTCTAAAATAACCACTCTCTCCCTGCCTCAGTTTCCCTTCAGAGAAAGGCACCTGCCCCATAGAGAAGGAGAACAAGGTGAATTCAGAAGAAGGCCAGCAGATCCGACGTCGTCCAAGTCTCCTGGGGTCAGGAGTTGGGGAGAGCAAGGATAAGGTTATAGGTATCACAGAGGGCGAAGCGGAGAGAAGATGGACTCACCCACACAGTCCCCCACCCCAGCCTCTTCTCCAGCAGATGCAGGTGAATAACGGAGACAGTCCATCTCCTGCCCCTGTCCTTCCCTAGCGGCCCGGGACCTTCCACTTGGTCTCCATCAAGGCTGGGACACGAGACTGAAGCCCAGAACTGGGCTGCCCCCTCGGGCCTTCCGCCGAAGCCAACTCTCATTTTCTCCCTGAACCCAAGGATAGCAGAGGCCTACAGCCCTCTCTGCTCAGATGAGGTTTTTCATGAGCGATTTTCTCCTGTCCCCAGACAGTTCTTATCCCTACCCTGCACACTCTTGACACACTGGAGCCCCAAGCAGAAGTAACTCCCTCCATTCTCAGGGGTGAGGAAAGGGAGCGTTGGGGTGGGGAGTCCACCCCAGACCGGACCAGAGGTCCGGAGAATCCGATCAGCTCCTGCCCCTCCGGAGACCATTCGGTCAAGGCAGTGCCCGGGAGGCCAGCTCTGTAGGACCTGTTAGGTAACCCTGATGAAGTCACAGCACCCCTGGGCTTCCGTTTCCCCAGGTCCATCATCCAAACCCAAAGTTTCTTCCTCAAGGCCAAGGTGAGGATGGAGGCAAGAAGCTTTCTTTGAAAACATAGGGGGAGAGGTGGCATCCTTTGCCCCTGGGGCCCAGGAGTCCCGTCCACCCAGCACAGAATGGACCCCCCAGCCAGCAGCAGCGCAGCAATGACGCTGTCACAACTCGTCAGGCGGAGGAGACTGCAGGGGGGAAGGAACCCCTCCCAGCCCAGCCCACCGAGTGGGCGGCGCAGCCCGGGGGAATCCCTGGGTGAGGGTGGTCCAGAGAGGCAACTCCCACCTAGCAGGGCTGTGGACCCTAGGCAGCCCTCCTGCCCACCTTCCCCCGCAACCCAGCGAAGACGGGCGGCCAAGCCACTGCCCTCCCTAGTGGGCGGCTCATCCCATCCTCCCTGGGTCCAGGCTGGGCGATACCAGCATGGCAAGAGCGTGGCGCAGCCTCCCCACCCCCATCCCTCCCACTCCCGGTCCGGGAAAGCACAGGGCGAGCAGCCCCTCCCCGCCTCCTCCCTTGTCCAGGACCCGGACCCCGTGCTCCTTCTCCCGATCTGACCAGTCCTAGCCACCGCGTTCTCACCACATCGGCTCCCTCAGCGCACGACCCCCAGCCCCAGGCAAGGCGCTCAGGCAGCCGGGATGCGACGGCGGGCGACACGCTCCGTACCTGGGAGGCGACGCCGGCCGGTGCTCCTGCTCGCCGGCCTGGTGGAGCCAGCCGCACGGGCAGGGACTAGCCGCAAATTCCCCGCTGCATCACCGCGGGAGCGTTATCCCGGCTCCTCCCCGGCCGGAGCCAACCTCGGCCCCGCCCCGGGGCTGCTCGGCCCCGCGGGGGAACCCAGGCGGGATTGTCGGATGCACAGGCCCAGGCTCCGCCTCAGAGACCTGACGCTGCCAGGAACCATCTGCAAATTACCGCCGCCAGCTCACACGGCGGCGGTCCCTGGCTGCCGCCGCTCCGTCCCCCGCGGGCCTCTGGGCCTCGCCGGCCGCCTCGCTACTCTCGGCCCACTTTACAGCCCTCATTCCACCGCCAGCTCTCCTCTGCGTCAAGTCCCCCTTCCAGATTCCTCAATCCCGCCAGCCAAAGCAAGAAAACAACAACAACAACAACAACAACAACAAACAACACACAACCCGCAAAGGTAGCAGCACTCCACCCCACCCAGGGACCGGCTCCTGGCACCAGCTTAGTGGCTTGGTACCCAGATCCGCCTCCTTCTCCAGCAAAGGAAAGATCCACAGACTGGCCACAGCCTTGCCGGGAAGGCCCAAGGGAGTGGGCTGGGTCATTTCCAGTTTTCCTTGGACCACAGTCCTGCATGTCTCCAGTTTCATTAAAGTTCTGGCTACTCCGCTAAGATGAGGAGTTTGGAGGCAGGTGCCAGTGTTTGAACCCCTACAGCTCAGCATGGAAAGTAAGGGGCAGTAATAGACAGCCACTCTGGCTCCCTCTCAGGCAGGGGCCTAGACACGTTTGTTATCCAGCACTTGCTGTACAAAAGCTAATGGGAGCAGGGGGGTGCTGAACAGTGTATGAAGAAATTGTTAGAGACATTAGCACTATGATAAGCCGCTAGAGGAAGCAGTGTGGATCATAAGGTCATGACACACTGCAGGGAGGGTCAAAGGGTAGCTTTGTGCTTTCATGGGTCGGATCCCCATAACCAGCAGCACAGTGTCCCCTCCAGGCTGGCACACCCTGGTTATGTCTCTCCTTGCCAAGCACCTGCCTTCCACCCCTTACCACCCACCTGTGGTTCTTCTGACCCAGCCACCTCATGAAAACCCAAAGTGAGCCACTAGACACGTTCTTCAAGATCGGTCCATTTCTTCACTCACTCGTCCACTCACTAGTAGTTTTGTTTTGTTTTGTTTTGTTTATGGGACAGGACGGTGTTTGGACATCTATTATGCAGGGGCAACAGGGTAGGGGTCTGGGCCCTAGCCCTAGCTCAGCTGTTAGTTGGCTGTGGAATCTTGGGTAAGTCACTTGATCTCTCTGATTTTCCTTCTCATCTGTAACACAGAAAGGATTGGGCTACTTGGGGTCTAAGGCCTCTCTGGCCCTAACATTTCTATTACTCTCTTCTAAGATACAGGCTGGCAGGAACAAAGATAAGACTGATAAGTACAAGTGCAGTGTTTAAGAACTCTAGTTGCCTGGATTTGAATCCCAGTTGGGCCATCTAAATGTGGTGCTTAACCTTTCTGAGCTACATTTTCTGCATATATGTAAAATGGGGAAAATAATAACAACAACCTTAAAGCATGGTTGTAAAGACGAAATGAACTGTTGTATACAAAGCAGATGCTCAGTAAATATCAGTTGTTGTTGCTGCCATTATGGTACTGGTGGGAGAGAGTAGAACCTGGACAAAAGTAGCTTGTCCTCTTTCTGAGCTTCCTCATTACAGAACCAGTGTCCGACCCCAGGGTAGAAGGACTAAGGGTCTTGTGGATGGGGGTGATAACTGTTCCTTTAGAAAGGCCTCGTGAGAGGGGTTCCCTGGTGGTGTAGTGGCTAGGGTTTGGCGCTCTCACCGCCGAGGCTCGGGTTCGATCCACACTCAGGGAACCAAAAAAAAAAAAAAAAAAAAAAAAAAAAAAAAAAAAGAAAAGAAAAGAAAGAAAGGCCTTGTGTTAGCCCCCTTCCCACCTAGAAGAAAGTAATGCAGCTTGCTGCTGCATTCATTTAATTTTACATAAACATGGTTTCCAACGTGAAATAAAATATAAAAACTGTTCTTGGAGTTATTTCTAAACAGCACTTAGCTCCAATACGAAAGTAACAGACATGTGTATGACGATCAGCATTTAATGATATTTTTCCGTGAGGTAAATTTCAAAGTACGGCACGTTGTGGATAAGGCTACGACTGTCATTGTGACTTATCTCGGGGTAAACGCTGCGACTGCAAACACTGCGGGGGGCATTCTCAGGGCCAGCGGGGATCTAGTGAACCTTGCTTCAAGTCTGGGCTCTGCCTCTTACTGCTTGTGTGACCTTGTCCTAGTTATTGAATCACTCTGAGATTAATTTTCACGTCTGTAAAATGGGTGCCATCGTGCGAATAGGAGTGCAACAACAGTACCTGCCTCGCAGAGTGGCTGTGACTAGCAGGACTGAGTTCTAGCCAATGGCGGAGAGTGGAAGTGGTATGTTTCACTCCTGGGCCACATTCTTAAAAGGAAGCTGCATGCTCTCCACTCCTCCATCCTCTTTGTGCAGTCTGGACTGTGGACATAGGGATGGAGGTGGGGGCCAGCTTTGAGCAGGCTGACAAGGACAACACCCGTAGTTTGGACAATGGAAAGGACATTAAGAACCAAACTTTCATGCTGACCCGGAGGAGAAGAGCCCTGGACTGCTGACCACTTTGGTCTCTGTGACAGCAGCCGAACCAGTAATCTCATGGACAGAGCTACTTGCCTGACTCTCAAGCCCACGGCAGATGAATAGGAACATACTCGAAGGAGAAAGGACATAAAAAAGCAAGCACAGTGAAATCAGCAAGAGTCGAGAGCGAGAGGAGAGAGAACAACTGTAAAACAGACTCAGAAGTTCGGAGTGGCATAGTTCAGGGTCACTCCAAGAGACCTAGGGGACACCATTGCATTACAAGGTAATGTTGAAAATAGGCTCACGCCAACAACCCTGAGTCATTATGAAAAATATAATGTTCTGATTGAGTGTTTTATTTTAAAAGGAAAGCAATCATATGTAATATTTAGAAGGTATTTTTGATAAATATGGTTAGCATGAAATAAAACTTTATGCTGAAGGGTAAAAACCTTCAGCATCTAAAACCTCAGCCATCCAAAATGATACCTTTCCTCAAGGTTCAGGAAGCAGAGATTTTCATTCATTACTCTGTACCTTCTCCCCCACTGGATTGTAAGTGTTACAAGGTAAGCCCGTATCTCCTTTCTTTCTTTCTTTCTTTTTTTTTTTTTTTAATTTGTAGTATCTAGCACAGTGCCCTGGCTCAATAAATACTTCCTAATGGCTATCGGGGTGAAGCCTGTGCTACTGTAGATGCCAGAGCTCAGCAGGGTTCCACTAGCTGATTTGGAGTATTGACCAGTGAAATTGTCTGAGGTTCTCTGCCACACCAGTGAAAAGCTGTAGTGACACAGCCCTCACTGACAAGAGTGCTAAGAGCCCGCGGTGGCCCTGGGACCTCCCTCTGTTGTCTAGAAATCATGTCATCAGAAACACCCCCCCGAGCTCAGAAAGACCTACATGCACAAGGACATCCATTGCAGAACTGATTATAACGGCTGTACCGTTGTGCATGGCCTTTTCTGCACCGCTCAGATGAGATGCTCAGGAAGACTCAACATGAGAGGGGAAAGGTGGAAGGCTCAAGAAAGAGTCAGCTAGGTGTGCTCCCTGCCTGGTTCTCCTTAGCTCAACTTCGCAGGAGAGCTACAATCATGTCCAATCATGTCCATGAGACTCCACAGATTTTGCTATAGGATCCAGAATGTAAACTTATGCCACTGACAGGGACAGTATTCTCAAAGCAGAACCGTATCACGATTCACACATTGAGTGACAATTCAGATACTCTAGGGCAAGGGTGCCCAACCTTTTTGGCTTCCTTGGGCCACATAGGAAAAATTGTCTTGGGCCACACATAAAATACACTAACACTAATGATAGCTGATGAGCTAAAAAAAAAAAAAAAAAAAGTCACAAAAGATCTTATAATGTTTTAAGGAAGTTTACCAATTTGTTTTGGGCCTCAGTCAAAGCCGTCCTGGGCTGTGGGTGGCCCGCGGGCTGTGGGTAGGACAAGCTTGCTTAGGGTATGTCCTGTCCCCAAGAACTGAATCAAAACTCTTTAAGAAAGTGAGTCTATTTTGGGAGCTTGGGCTTTTGTCACACATTCGAATCTGCCTTTCCAAACACAAGGGACTTTGATTTTCTGTATAGAAGGTAGGGGAACAATGTATTAAAATGGAGAACTATTTTTGAAGCCTTCACTCTTTAATCAGATATGTGGCTATAGATTTCAGGAGAGGACAGGCCTCAGGCATCAGTCCAGAACACAGCACTGACCCCTCCTTAGAAGCTGGCATTCCCTGGGCTGGTGGTCCAGAGTGAAGTCAGGACCCTCTAACCACGTGGCCCTCCATGGCAGAGAATCTCAGCTTCTGCTCTACTGGCACAGCCCTGGCCTCCCTACCCCCCCTTACCCCTGGCCTCAGACGGGAGCCCCACTCACCAAGACCCCAACGGGTAGATGCTATTAGATAGCAGCAGCCTCCTTCACTAGTACTTCTCTCCTGGAAGAGGAGAAATTCATGACAGGTGGGAGGTCATTGTCCTCCACCACCAACAACCCCCACCAATGATCAATATTGGAAACTTCCGGTGGGTGAGGTCAGAGGCAGTAGTTGATGACATCACAAAGGAAACACCATGGCTGTGTTGGAACTCTGAGGACACATGAGCGGG
>PVJL010009273.1:45000-58740 GCA_004026885.1 Lyroderma lyra
AAACAAAAACCAAGAATCCTACCTGGGATGGATAACTCGTGAAGGTGTTGTAGGCTTTCAAGTCGGAGAGCTATTTCTAGTCACAGGGCTGCCACCTACGAGCAGTGACCAGCGCCAATGGCCTAGCAGCTCTCAGGCTCAGTGGCTTTATCTGTCAAATGTGGATGAAGAGCCTAGGGTGCAGGGGTGGTGTGAGTGTGCAGGGAAATGCAATGTCAGCGTCTGATCCCTCATCCACACGCCTTGGTGTTGGAGACCCCCTTCTTATAGGAGCAGGTAATGATCAGGGGAATGAGTATTTTTAAAGTGGGAGAGGAGAAATAAGGTGGGACCGAGGGGCCTCAGCCCCCCAGAGGTCTCCTAAGCAAGAAAGAGAAGGCAGTGAGGGTCAGGACAATCTATTTAGCAGCATCCTAGAAGCTTCTTTACCCAGCTCACCAAGGCAACCGCCACCGGCTCCAGCAGTTCTGCAGCCGCGGCCACAAGGCCTCCCCCTCACTGCTCCCCTCACAGTCACTTCAGCCAGATTCCATTCTAGAAAGAGACAAGGGGGCAGTGTTGGGTACATAGGTGGTTTGTGTCACAGATGGGGGTGGGGATGCCAGAGCTGGATGGGCGGGGTCAGGACTGTGGGCCCCTGAGAGCATGGGGGGTTTGCAGGACTGAATGATGGCAATGACGATAATCACAGCCATACACAAATGTCATTTATACAGAGAGGAAATTACCTGATTACTGTCTTTGCATAATTCTGGTTCTGTGATCTTGCGGTTATTGGGTTATTGTCCTGGTTAATTTGTGACAAGGAGATTGCTAGGTAAAGGCAACGCCACTGGGCAGGAGACGTGACAAGCAAGGTGTGATGGAGAATTCTCATGGTTCCTTTTCTTCCCCAGGATTTGGATCTACCTGGAATTAAGACTAATTTCTCAGCCTTCTTTGTTTCTAGATATGGTCATATGACTAAGTTCTAATGAATGGGAGATAAATAAAAATATCAGGAGTAACTTCCAGGGAGTGTGTTTAGGCAGAGATGGTGTGCCCTTGCTCAGCCTTCTTTCCTACTTTATGCTGGTGGAATGTTAACCTGATGGCTGGAGCTTGAAGAGCTATTTTGGGCCATGAGGTAGAAGCTGCATGTTAAAAGGGTAGGAAAAGGATATAAAAGGAGCCTGGGTCCTGATATTATGAAAAAATTTGACAGCCTTGAACTGCTACCTCCACCGTGAAGAGGAGGACAACACCTGAGGAATCACATGGCAGGGTACAGAAAGAGCTTGGGTCCTTCCTGACACTGTAGAGTGACCATATTGGCTTTGGACTGTCTGCCTCTGGACTTCCTTTACATGTCTGCCTCACTTAAGCCACTGTGACTGCTGGGTTTCTTGTCCCTTCACAGCCAAACTAAATTCTAGGTGAATCCCATAGTGAGTTTGTTCTCTGCTCCCCTAACCTGGACTTCCCTGAGTAGGGAGGGGCCAGGAAAGACCCCAGATAAGTCTCTCTTGGTCTGGACCTTAGAAGGATGGGGGCCAAAGATAGTGTGTCCAGTCACTAAGTGGCCTAGGAACTAGGAAGGGAGGGATTGGGCAAGGCCTCTTTCTTCTTAGAGTCTCACAGGAATGGGATGCAGTCTAAAGACTCAGAAACGAGATGGCGACTATGCTGACTGTATTGCCCTCATGGGACTATAAGCAACTAGAAGGTAGAGATGGATGCAGTGTCCAGCACTTAGTAAATGCTCAGTAAACACTTGCTGACTGGCTGACTGTACTGTACTAAGGAGTTTGGAGCAGAGACTGAAGGGGGCTAAAGCATGCCCTCAGGAATGGAGTTGGGGTGGAGACCAGGAGAGAGATCCCCTAGGAGAAGATGAGTGGGAGTGAGGGTGCAGTGACGTGGTCTGCAGTACACCCTACCTTTATGGTGCAGCATATCCCCTAGGGGTCACCTGGGAAAGCCCTGCACTTCAGTAAAGTAGGATACTCCAGGGAAGCGGTGTTTTACAGCTAGAGACGCATAGCCACATTCAGGTAACGTTTACTCTTCACAACCTCAAGGCCAGGGATTATCACTGCACTTTTTCCAGAACAGAAAGCTAGCTTCCAGAATGCAAGGTCACCGTAAAGTCACTGCAAGGTCATGTGCCCAAGACCACTTACTAGGAAACACAGTGACTGGGACTTGAACCCAGGGCTTCTGATCACAAACATTACCTTCTTTGGAACAAAGGATGCAGCTGGGGATTTCTGGCTCTAATGACTCTTTCCCCTGATGTCCCCAGGCCAGTACTAAGGCTCCGGGTGTAGTTTGTAAAGCCCTGAAGTGAAGAGGAGGTGAGACAAGTACGGGAAAGGGTGTCAGGCAACCTCTCAGCAGACTGGAGCACTGGCAGACAGATACACCCAGCACTGCAGATAGCCCAAACAGAGCATTTGCACAGAAAAAAACATGCCCCAGCCCAAGATGCTTTACTGCCATCTACTGGGAAATCGTGATAATAACATACAAATCTATGACGGAAGTGTAAAAATGATGCCCCCTGGAATTGTAAAGTGCGGAGCCTGAACAACTGTACAAGGTAGCCCTGGATGTCTCTTCTTTTGCCTGCGAGAATAAAAATATGACAGGGTCCCTGCAATGATAGCAGCTCAAGTCCTGCCCTCATCTCTCCTGCCTGGGAATCCCTGGGTCAAACAGGGTATGCAGTGGTCTGTCTACCATAGTTTGCTACCCAGGACCCCGCAGAGTTCATCATGCTTCCTTCCACTCTGTACACATGTCCTGAGTATTTACTCTGAGCCAGGATCCACAATGGGGACTGTGGGTAAAATAGGGGCAGAACCCAGAGCTCACAGTCCACTGGAGGTCAAGGGTTATAGAAAGGAATTGGGGCATATTTACCTGTCTGGACCAGAGAAAGGACGATTGAGCAAGGACAATTCAGCTCCTTCACCATGTACTAGCTGTGACCTCTTGAACATTTTCCACACACACACATACCAGCCAGAAGGCAGCTCACACAGAGGCTCTGGGGTCGTTTTCTTCAGAAACCACCATGAGTGATGAACATAAATACACATTAAGGGCCTAGCATGGAGCTGAGCCCAACGCAGGGTAGGTTCAGTAGACACTGCTTTTCACCTATTATTATTATTATTATTATTATTATTATTGGTTCCCTGACCAGGAGGTGAACCAGGGCGGTGGCGATGACAGTGCTGAAGCCTACCACTAGACCACCAGGGAACCCCACTGCCTTTCACCTATCTTCTACCTTCAAGCCCTGGCTGGAAATGGATGCAGGCTAGGAGGGGGACCAATTTATGCCCCAAGGGGCTGAACAGTTTCAGTTATGGGATTTAGACCTTACAGGTTTCATTTACCTGCAGGAAAAAAGGCTTGTAGATTGTTGTTTGGCCAGGGCTCTGGGGACTTCCACTGGGGTTAGGAGCAGGCTCACTCAACTCTTGAGCTTATTTTCTCGTCTATAAAATGAGGCCAGTAATATTTACTTTGTGTTATCACTGTGAAGATTAAAATGCAGGAAGTATAGGAAGGGTCTACCACGATGCTGGAAACAAGATAAACACAAAATAAATATAGCTATGATCACAGTGATGGGATCCTGGAGGGTTTGGGGCTGTCTGAAGAATGCTACTCTCAATCATCTGATGCCAACAACTGTGGAAGGTTGAAGAGGTGGGTGCCATAACTGATGATGAGCCAGGATACAGTCTCACCCAACTCCACTCGGCTTGTGGGAGGGAAATGGGTACAAACTTTCTGGGGGATACTTTGGCAACAGGGGTCCTTTTGACCCAGCCACTCCACTTCTAGGAATTCAGCCAAGGAAATAATCATAGAGCTCCACAGAGTTGTTTGTGCTAGGACATTCATTGCAATGTTGCTAATAATAGAAATTAGAAATAATCTAAAGTTAGAGGCGCACTCAGTACACGCTTTGGCTGACAGCCAGATGGCCAAGTGTGAAGATCAATATTCAGCAGAAGTCTAGGCCAGTGCCTGATATCACCTCATGGACCAAAAGTCTTTGATAAAAGGATACATTGAAAATTTTATCAGAGATAGTTTGTGGTGATAATTTCATTATTAATGAATTTCAGTGTCAATGCTTAACAGTTTTACATTATCATGCAAGAACGATACTTTCCTAGTACCAGCAGTAGCTAGCTTGCTCCTGTGTTTTATATTACACACATCTGTGTTAATAAATTGATGCTTACTTTTGACTGATGATAGTACAGGAGTGTGATCCTCACTGTTTCTAATACTGTCTTCTTTTTTTCATATTCTTTTTCTTCTTTCCCATATTGGGTCAAATATGATTTACCATGGATATTGCTACACATGATTTCAGAGGCTTCCCTCCTCATGAAATTGGGAGGCTAGCTGACATTCTGTTTTTGGTTTATAACATGCCAAGAATTACAATGAGGCTTCTTATTAAAGCCTCAAGGCCTAAATAGAATAAAGTAACTAAAAACTGACAACATTTTTTAGAGTATTTTGCTTAGTGTTAAGAATACTAGTATCCTATACAATTCTACAGAGATTAGAATTATGATATAATATAATCTCTCTTATTCTGCTTCATATTATTATTTTAATGTTTTATTGTTGTTGCCTCAAAAATATCTTCTAAAAGTAGCTGGCTGACATACTTTCTCAATATTTGTATTAGCTATCTATCAATGTTTCCTTCTATGTTGAAAAGCTTGAAAGCTCTTAAAATTATTTCTTTACATTAAAAGGCCATCTTTATGATTAGCATGAGAGATACAGTGTTTTACTTTTGCAATTAATTATATACATTTATTTATTTATTTATTTTGGGGGATAGTTTCCTGGCTGGGCATTGAACCCAGGTTGCAGTGTTGAGAGCACCGAAGCCTAGCCACTACACCACCAGGGAACCACCCTATTTAATTTTTAACTGACTGATAGAGTTTCAACAAATAGATCAAGAAAGAAGAGTTTCCTTACAAGTTACATCTAGAAAGTTATCTATATTTGAAAGTAATTATCAACAGTAAATCTGAATGACATGCCATGTGTGTATGACAGAAATTATTATGCTTCTTGGATGCAAAGTTTAGGTAGGTAACACGATCACAGGATCATGGATCATACACAAGTCCAGGGAACCCCGAAATGACGCTGAAGTCTGAACTTGGCTATCCAGTATTTCAAAGACCAAGACTGAAGTTGAAGCCAAAGGGCGTATTTTGACCAGATACCAAGGTCAAACTTCGCTGCATCTCTACTAAACTGTGTCCCTTCTGTAAAGGGACAGATAGCTGCCCATTAAAAACAATGTTGGGGAAGCACATTTATCACAATGGAAAGACTGCCTTTCTACTGCAGAATTTTAAATGCTGGTTAGAAAAGAAGACAAAGATGTGAGATCCAATCTGTAATTAAGGAGAAAAAAATCTAAATGGACAAAAGATTGAAAGACACATGCAAAGTGTTCATGAAAATTATTCCGGGTTTAGAATGAAAGGATTTCTGCTGTGTTTTAATTAAAATTTTTAATTAAAAAATTTAGTTGAAAATTCTTTGTATATTCTTACAAAACATGTTATTCAGATAGTTTTAGGAAATAAAAATATTTAAAGTGCTTCTTTCCTGTCTCCCTTTCGTCTTTCATCCAAGACCAGATTTCGAGCTCACTGAGCCAGCCAGATGATCCGGGGCACTGACCACTGCTGTTTGTGAAGCTGACTGTCCATGTTCATTTGAAGTCAAGGCCTTGGCAGTTGGGAGCCACCTTTCCTGAGCCTGCTTCTGTGAGGTGAAATGCCTAGAGGAAGGCAAGGGTCAGTGAGAGAGTGGGAAAGGGCAGGGGGTGGTAGTGCCCCTGGAGGCCCTGGCATCAGAGAGCCTGGGAGCGCCTGGAAAATCCTGTTTCTGTCCTGAGACCTGGGGGATGATAACCTGAATGTGTCTACAATCCTCCATAGTAGAAGAAAGACCTCCAAGGTTGTCTCCCAAATTAATTTTCCTCGTCCTCTTTATCCATACAACTTTATTCATAAATTTTAGCTTGTTACATAGCTACCTATAGCTAGATGTGTGGTCATGTGACCAAGTTCGGGCCAATGAGAGGTGATTGTGGGCAACTTCCAAGAAATGTCCTTAAAGAGAGGGGCACATCCTTTCTCCTTTTCTCCTTCTTGCTGGCTGGAATATGGACATGATGGCTGGGATAGGAGCAACCATTCTGGACCATGAGGCAACGTGCTCAGGATGGTGATTCAACAAGACAGAAAGAGCCTGGGTCCCACATGAACGTAGAGCCTCCACACAAGCCCTGGACTGGCGCCCTTAAATTTCTTGAATGTGAGAGTGAAATAAGCTTCCATCTTAGTTTAAATCAGCGTTTTTGTGGAGTTTCTGTCACATGTCATAGAACCCAATCTTAATTTAATTACAGTCGCTCATTTATTTAATACTTACTTTGCCAGCCAATATTCTAAGTGCTTTACAGATGTTACTGTGTTCATCTGTATAACAACACTGTGAGGTGGGAACTGTAATTAACCCTGTTTTACAAATCAGGAACCTGAGACACAGAGAAGTTGGCTCACTTGCTCAGGGTCACACAATGAGTGTCTGGTGGGCCTGAAATCTGGACCCAGACCACCTGACCCCAGCGCCCGTCCTCTGACTGCTCTGTGAACCCTCTCTTTCAGCTCCTTCTTGTCCTCTGGTCCCATCTGACACTTCCACAGGCCTGTGAGTGTTATTTCTCCTCCCTAGCTCACCCTTCTCTCCACTCCCCACCTCACTGAGAAAACGTTCGGACTGGCTGATTCGTGCTGAAGTGTAGGAGATCAACGCCAGCGTAACGTGTTACCTCTCTATAAGAAAAACGGGCTCTTTGCTCTTACGTCGGTGTGAAGTTGATGAGTGAGAGACAAGGAAGGAACCACACTGCGTGAGGCTCGGGCACTGGAATCAAGTGACCTGCGTTTTATTTCTACTGCCAACAAGCCTTTCGATCTTGGCCAATCTCGTAACCACTCCGGGCCTCCACTTCGCCCCTGTATGAAATAAGCAGAGCCAGACTTCCGCTAGGCAGGGCTGTTGGGAGGGTTAAATGAAATACCCAGGATGAAGCCGTCTGGCCCTCTATCGGCCTGGCCCATAATGGGTGGGCGTCAGTAAGTCTGAACCAGCTGCTCCCTCAAGCCTGTCTTCCAAATTTATATACAGTAACAGCCACCTTTTGAGGGGTACAGTGCCACAATTTTGACAAACATAATCATCTAACTACCATCACCATCAAGGGACAGAGTTCCACATCCCACCTAGCCCCCTCATCCCCCTTTGTCTTCCCAGACTGTCTCTTATTTATTCTATTATTTATTGAGCACCCACTGGGTGCCAAGCTCTGTGTTGGTCTAGAAACAAAGCTGACAGATAAGTCCCTGCCCTTGGGGGTTTATAGTCTATCAGATACAAAGAAGCAATAAACAAATAAATATATAAATATACGTACCAACAAGATCATCATAGAGGCAGTAGGTGCTACGCAGTCAGTAGCATTATTTGGTAGCTGGTAGCTGGGAGACCATTTCAGTAGAAAGGGCAGGTGTTATTGAGATGGCATCTTTGTCATTTAAAATTCACGACAAATTCTACAAGTTACAGCTAAAAATCCCCATTAAATGGACAGGGAATTTGAGGCTCAGTGAGGCTAAGGAACTTGTTCAAGGTCACACAGCAAATGGATGGGAAAACGGGGATTCAAGCCCAGGTCAGTGGACAACAAAGCTCATGCCAAAAGCTCACGCTTTCTCCCTCACACCATGCTGTCTCTCCCTCTTTGGCCCTGGGCCATCTCTGCCGTCAGGGGTTGCAGGGCGTGCAGGGCGTGAGGGATGGATGGAGGCACGGGGGTTTGGGGGTGTGAGGTCTGTGTTGCCTACTGCTCTATGACTGCAACAACATATCCAAGAGTCCTACAAAAAGCCAAGGGCACTGCCGTGACCTCATGCTCCTGGTCTCACTTCTCTCATCCGCTAATTGAGATGTCAACCTTCTGCTTCATTCCCTCCCATCCTGGACACCTGGCATTGCAGGGCTCTCAACAGAGACGGCTGATCTCCCCCTGCGCCTGCTGACCTCCCTCCATCATGAAGCCATAAAGCAAGGTTGTGTGAGCGCACATTCTCTCAGCCCCCATTTCCCTTTGTTTCTCCTCTCCGCTCTCGTCCCTCTGCCCTCTGCCTTCTTCCTCTTTTCCCTCCCTATACCCTCTCTTTCTCCCGCCCTTGGCCTCCTGCATGCTTTCAGACGAAAGGGCCAATTAATCTTGCTGCCACCACCTCCGCTAAGCTGCACACTGGTCCGCAAGCATAGGCCTCCCGACCAGGGCTGCCTGAGCACTGCCTGGAAACCAGGGCTAATTGGTAAACGGTCCCATTCATTCTTCCACTGCCTGAAAGTTCCAAAGGAGGTTCTGCCGAGCCAAGCCAAGGTTTCCACTCTGAGGCATCAATCATCAGGGAGATCGCTGGGGTTACCTGTCACTCAGAGGATAACATTCAGGCCTGCTGTTTCTACCTTGACGTGTGGGCTAGGACGGTGAGTGAGCATCACTGCCCCCAGTCACGTACACACTCTCCGGCACCACGAAGAGCGGAGGGCTTGAGAGCAGTTGATTAATGTGCTTCAAGGTGACTTTATTTATGTAGTTTTACATAAATATCTTACGTGAAGGTCTTTTCTTCTGAGGGAGTAGGTTATATACCTCCTTCCTTTGCATGAGTGACATATTCCAGAAAATATAAGTATCAATGAGATTTTTGCATCTTAAATTACATTTTAATTCGAGCATAGGCAAGGCTTGCAAATGAACATGCAGCCAGGCTCTGAACCTCAGTTTCTTCATAAGAAAAATGGGTTTAATCATTTTTGCACCCGCTAGCTTATAGGGCTGTTGAGAGACTTGTGGAATGAAATTTTAATTTGGTGGATGTACTTTGTAACCTGCAAAGCCCTTTATTACATCAAAGCAATCTTATTGTTGTTAAAATGAAGATGTAGTTGGCCAAATAAATTACCTCCTCCAAATAAAAATACTGTTCTAATCTGATTTTCATGTGTTCAGTTGGCTAAGATGAATATTATATTATACTTGTGTGTTTTCTGAATCCAGGCAGGCTGGGAAGGCATCTCACTAAGCCCTCTGAGACTCGGGGAGTACTTTGTGGTTCCCCATGGCTATGACTTGCTATTGGCAGTAAAGAGCATCCTGTCAGAGGATGTCTATTAAAATCTTCATTTCAGGACACCAGATAACCTTGAGACCCTAGTCTATCTTCACCCCAATTGATCTGAAATAAGAGCATGAGAATGAGAACAATACCCAGGATATTCTAGCTGTGGCCCCTTGCATCTTGGGGTCTTCTCCACCCCAAATACATGGGGAGTCGTAGGGCCAGACAGACATGTAGTGGTGGTGGTGGGGGGTTCCCCACTTAAGGGAGAAGCAGCTTGCTGCATAGAAGCTCCTCTCTTTGTATGCAATATTTTGAAGCAAAATGAAATGATTGTCACTTGGGGAGGGAATTCATTTTACTCATCTGACACCACCAAATAGCAAGATTTATGGCATATTTCTGGGAGGTGCTCAGCAGCAATCATAGGCCTGTCTGTGTTCTGGCCCCCGTGGGACAGCCTGCAGGTGCAGTCATAGCTTAACCGTAAAACTATATGACAAAGGCAATGGGGAGTGTGGTTTATAAATTATTTTCTGATGCTGTTTATGAGGGATGAGACCCCAGCTGGGGTGGGTGGGGGCAGAATGCAAGATCAGTGGCAAACGCGCCCTCACCAGGCATTTCAAAGACCTTGGAACACAGCTTTTCCCTCCAAAAGAGACAGGTATCAACTCATCAGTCAACACACTTGAACTCAGTGTCTCTTCTGGCCAAATCATCCTGTTAGGAGATACGGAGGAGACCCCACAATATTTCCAACATAGACCACAGGGCTCTCGATTTAGTTGGAAAAATAAGACATTCTTGTGGATAAAGACAAAAGCCCAGAAGAGAAATAGGAGGAAGAAGCAGCTAACACTACCCAATATCCTGCCAGGAGTGAGACAATTAATTACACCACCCCATGTGACCATCGTCACCACAGGGCAACGTCTTCATCCCAGTCTATGAATGAGAACACTGAGAGAGAGGCTACGTGACTTGCTCAAGGTCCCAGAGCTAACAAGTGGCAAGAAAGTGTCCCCTCTTCTGATGGGGCCAGAATGGAGGTGAAGATTTAAAATTATCTCCCTATTGATTTTGTCAGGGATAGGCACCAACTTTGGGAAACCAGGTAACCTTTGGCTGGATGTTCTCTTATTCAGTTCAGTTAGGGGAGGAGGCCGAGGAACTACTTACTAGCTCTCGATCTAAAGCTTTAATGTCCTTCTCTATTGATAAACAACTGAATAATTGTTCTTGTTTATTCGTGGTTCCGGGGGACAAATCTCCATCTTTTTCCGCGGCTGACTACTTCCTTCCCGCAAATGACATCTTCCCACATTCATTTAGCTTCTCTCTCTCTCTCTTTCTCTCTCTCTCCCTCCCCTCACACACACAAAAATTAAGACATACACCTTCCCACCACACACCCATATGCAAAATAAAATTAGAAATACCTTCTGACTCTCAAGGTATTTAGGGAACGGAAATCTTCAATCAATTCAGCCCAAACCAAGCCCTCCAGGCTGCCTCCCTCCCAAGCCAGGGTTACAGGCAGGCAGAGCTCATAAAAAGGGCGCAGACAGCCCCGATCTTAACACACAGCAGCTCTACAGGAAAGGCCACTTGTGTTTCCCTGTGTCTGCCCTGCGGCTGCTGGAACACACAGGGCTACCAGATTCTCAGAGGCCAACACACCAGGCAAGCTGTTCTTTTGCTTCTATGTAAGACCCCTTCAGAACATGAAAAGATTTCCTGGGCCCCCTTTTTATTCTGATGTACACGGGTAAAATACAGAGAAAACAGTATCTGGTGATTCAAAAATCCAGGCTGAGTTGATAAGCATTTGGCCCTCATTTCAGGGATTGCTGTTGTTTTAATCAACCAAGTGAGAAAGCAATAAACAATTATTTAGGTTTGCCTTCACCCAGAGGAGTGGAAAAGAGCAGATGGGTGGGCCATGACAGCTCAGGAAACTGAGGTAGTGGTGGTGGCACCAGTACTCCTTAGTGTTTCTGAAGCTCGCTCTGCTTCCCCTGCCCCTACCGGCCAAGGGGCCCCACCTTCCTGCTGCCCCTTAGCACCCACCTCAGAATAGAGTAGGGAAGGAGAAGGAAATAGGAGCAGGGAGATGGGGGCAGGACGCCAGGCAGATGCTCCTGGTTCAAGCTCTTGTCCTCCCTTCTCCCACATCAGAGCGCCTCCCCCCATGCCCCCTGGTCTCAGGGTGACGTTGGTTTGCACAGAGGCAGGAAACCCAGGCTCTGCCACTTCACCGCACTGTGACCTTGGGGATGTGACTTAGCTTCTCTGTGCCCCAATCCCATACACTGGGGCTCATTGAGCTTCTGATGGAGGGATTAACAAAGCCATCTTATTAAAGGCTCAGCACAGAGCCGGCGCTAAGGGTCCAAAAAATAGTATCAATATGCAAATAGTGCTTACCATGGGCAGGCCCTGTTTAAGGACTTTACATGTATTATCACATAATCCTCACATCTCTGTCTTACACACGAGGAATTTGCGATCTGAGGATCACACAGTAGTGAATGGTGGATGTTCGGATCCGGGCAGACAGGCTCCAGAGTCAGGCTCTCAACTCCTCTGTGACAATGACGCTGAGCTATCTTTATGGGTGTTGCCTCTGGCAGGCTGAGTTCGCAAGCCCCCAGGCTTCTGTCTGCCCCAGAGTGGGGAGCAGAGAGGGCTGTCAGCCAAGCGGGGAGGGACGGAGCAGATGATGGCTAGAGCATCCACATCAGGGCTGAATCCAGATCCCAGTGGCCGAAGTCCGGGCAGGGCGCCTCAGCTCGCTCCAGGGGACCACGGGGAGGGGTGGGGGCAAGTACCCGCCGCTGAGAGGGACGGCCAGAGCGCCGCCCCCCGGAGGGGATGGAGGGCTGGCGGGGCTGGGGGTTACCCAGCTGCCGTGCCCGCCGCTTCTTGGCCCCCACTGGCTGGCGCCCAAGTGGGAGGACCGCAGCTGCCAGCTCCCTCCTCCCCACACCCCCGCTACCTGCCCAGTCCCCGAAGCGAATCGTGAGGAGCCTGCGAGCCAGCCGGGCCGAGCCCACAACTTTGCAGCCTCGGGGAGGGCGCGAGCCGGCGTCCAGGGCTCCTCTTGTCGGCGACAAGAGACCGGTGAGTTCGCTTGCCCACCGCTCTGCGGCGGCGGCGGCGGCGCGGGGGGCGGCTTCCCCGGCGTCTGGGAGGCGGTGGCCGAGGAGCCGGCGGCAGCCCGCGCTGCCAGCCTCTCTGGGGCGCCGGCCGTGCAGCCCTCCGCGGTGGGCGAGGCCGGCGCCCGTGCCGACCCGACAGCTCCCCCGCGCCCCCGCGCGGTCTTCGCCGGCCCCCCTCGCGTTCGGGGCCCCGAGTGCGGCCGCCCGCGGAGCGCCCCGCACTTCCCCAGCCCCAGCCCTTCGCCCTGCAGGCGCCGCGGCGCATCTGGAGGCTGCTCCCGCGCCCCCCTGGCGACTAGCTCGGGGAAGACACTCGCTTCTCCCGAGCCGAGGCTGAAGGCTCTCTCGGATGGTCAGCGCCGCCGCAGCCCCCGAGAGCGCATGGCCAGGGGCAGTGCCGAGCCCCCAGCGCCCACCCCTCGGGCGTGCCCTGCGCTGGGCTCCTGCCTCGCAGAAAGGCCCGCGCTGCCCACGGCGGCCCGGGTCCCCGGGGCGCACTGGCACCTGCAGAGGGTACTCCAAGGTGATGAGCAGCCCATTCGGACAGGACAGCGGGGACGGAGGCCTCGTGGGATTCGCCCATCCTGGGTGCAGCAGGCTTCCCAGAACTTTTTTTGCTCCTTGGGCTCCCCGACTCCTGAGCCCCTAGAAAAGTTCTCTCGGGCTCCCGGAATCTCATTTCCCGGTGACCTCCGAGGCGGGGCAGGAACCAGGGTTGTGGGGAGCGGGGTAAAGCGGAGATGCAGTCGGGGGCTGCGCTCGGCGGCGGGGCCGATCCACCGAAAGGCTTGCCAAGCATCCATTCCTGCGCCCAGTGCGGGCTTGTTGGTACCGAAAGGGTTTCAGCGCCCTCGGGGTTGCTTGGGTTTCTCGCTCCGGGAGGGCGGGAGGCGGGAGCGAAGGGGGGATTTTAATTTCGTCGTCTCAAATGAAAACGCTCTTTGCAAACAAATAGCCGAGGCTGCCAGCGTCGGAGAGGTGGGCTGACCGGAAGGGCTGACACAGGTATTCCCGCTGCGCCCCCCGCCCCACCCGGTGCCGAAGCACGTGTGTGAATGTATCGATTGTTTTAATTGATTAAAAATAAAAAAAGCCAGGTGGTAGCTGCTCCGTGTGTGTACACAGATATACACATACACAAACACAGACACCCAGGCGCACAGAGTACACGTACAGAGACACATTCAGGGACCCCTCCCCCGCAACACACACACGCACATCACAGACCCACACGCACATACACATCACGGACCCACATGCACACACGCACACACGCACGCACATCACGGACCCACACGCACACACACGCACACACACACACCACG
>PVJL010009274.1:0-58487 GCA_004026885.1 Lyroderma lyra
GACTTCTGCCTGTGGGGGACCTGGAAGGACGTGGTGTCCCGTAGAAAACCGGCCACACGGGCGGCACTTCGGGAAGAAACCGAAACGACATGTGCAGCGACACAAGTGGGCACTTTGGTCAGCGTGGCTCACGCAGTAGTTCGCCGTCATCACAAGTGTCCGGACGCTGACGGTCACCACTCTGAGCACCTCTTGTCATTGCAGGAGACAGACGTACTTGTATTCATCTTGTGTTATCGGTATATATTGAGTATTAAAATTTTAGTACAGTTTTTTCCTTTCTTCAAGTGTGCATACATTTTTGAGGCACCCTCTGTGTTTGGCCATCATGAGGAGAAAGAAAGTCTGAGTTAAAAATAGACAACAATGCAGAATCATTTGTGCTAAAATCGCCAAGCACTAGAACGACATCATTTTGTGGATCAGAAGACTGACCTCCAAGCATCAGAAGGACCCACCGGGGTTACAGAGTGACAGGTGGCTGTGGCCCAGTCCGGCCCTGTCTGGCACCTCCGGACTCCTTGGTGTGGGCACCTCTCCCTGCTCTGTTCCCACCTCACGAGGACTTAAGAGAAAGTCGTCTTTTACAAAGGACCGAGGGCCGCTGTGTTCAGACGTGTCAAATCCTTTCTCTTGTCTTTGCTTTCGTTTCCTGCTTAGGAACCTTTCACAACCTTCTTCCTCAATGCAAATGATGGGAAATTTGACCACCCGGACCGAACCTTCTCGTCCGTCTCTAGGTCTTGGAGGACCAGCCAGAGAGACACTTCTGATGTGAAGGTAGGCTCTTTCATGTGTTGCTATTCATTTAATTTCAAAATACATTGACATTTTTATGTTTTTAAATTTAAGTGCGTGTATAAGATTTTATATAGCAGCTTTTTAAAACTGTGTGGTACATCTAACCTAACAGGAGACCAAAGGAAATGGTTCTAAGCTTCACAGAAAATGATTCAGGACCTTTTTATGTTATTCAGATAAGGTGCTTTCTTCATTTCAAAAAAATTCCTATCTAATTTAGATCGAATAATCAGGAGATGGAAAGAAAAGCCCGTAAATTGCCTTTCCTGCTGTTAACTCAATATTTGGCCCATCCCATAAAACACAGCAGGAATTGGATTTGACCTTAATGTGTCATATTGTTACAGCTTGCCCGGCTTTGGGTTTACATAGCCTGGGGCAATTAATAAAGCATTAATGACAAGACCCATTTAAAATGTGGGCTCTTCTGCACAGCCTTAGCTTTTGCTTGACTCTGCCTGGGGACACCGTGCAACAATACGCGGTAGATTAAACCAGCACACACACAATAGCCAGGAGCGCCGGAGAGCAGAGCAGTGTTGCAGTTGGTACTGCTTAACTATTGTTAAATAGAAAGATTGTTACTCATGTGTATGGACTTTTGTTCAGAATAATAGTTGTGTTCAAAGCAGTAAAATGCATGTGTTCTTTCATTTTTCTCATTTTTTTTCTGATGCTAAGATTGTATGATCAGGCTATTGCATCGCGGTCCATTTCTTACCTTAAGCCCTGTTTTCTTTGGGGCAGAATTTTTCCTGTCACTGCTTCTCCTACAGTTGGATAGAAGGATGTTACAGTATTCTCTTCAGTTTAGGGTCTTAATCCAACAAAAGGCAGTGAATTAAAGTCAAAATTGTCATTTTTGTATTTATACTTACATGTTCAAACATTTTTAAAAGGCAGTTGTTGGATTGTAAGAGAAGTAGATGGATGCAACTTCTGTTGAGTTTTTTGAAAGTAAAAAGCAAAGGAAGTGGATCCAAGGAGTGTGTTGCATTTCTGTGTGATTTATTTGTTGCCATCAGAGTTGCATAAATGAATATTAATTCATACACACAAGATATTCATATTTCGAAATAGGATAATTTAACAAGCATCCTTACTATGTTATACTCTTAAGGCCCACATTTTTCTCCTAACAGACTTAAATTTTCACTGAGGAATTAAACCCAAAAAGTTTCAAAACCATCATTTAACCTGATTTATTACCACTGGAATCAGGGTGGGAGTCCATTTCTTAATAACAATGTGAGGATTTTCAGGAAACGGGGAGTCCATAGGCTTCTGGAATTTTAGTATAGTGTTCATCAGAAGCATTCAGTAAATATTTCATATGTGCATTGAATATGACCTGTATTCTTAGGCACCCCATTCTTATAAGATGATGCGTGACTTCACTCGGGGCTGTGTCCATGTTGTGTCACACACTCGGGTACAAACGCCTGCTCGCTCTGGTGGGGCACAGAAAAGAAACGTGGTTTTCAGCTTCACTCGGAGATTGACCCTCTCAAGCCGACACGTTCCCCGGCAGTCACTCTCATTTGTGCATGTAGACCGCGTGCTGGGCCTCCTTTCTCTCCTGAGCACTTCATTTCCTTTGGGTCACCAAATATCTCATCCGGACCATCGTTCAGGCTTTTCCCTCTAAAGCTGCCAGAAGAATTCTCATCTGCTCCAAAACTTTGCAGACACTTATGCATTTTGTTATTATTGGTGTTCTTTTGGCTCCTGGGGCTACTTCATCAAGAACAAAGACCAAAATGGCTATCACTAATTTGGGAGGTTTTTTTTAAAACATTTTATCCTCAAGCAGCCGTACTGAACACAAACAGGTGCCATCCCCCGTCCCCGAACTTAAATGGTTCCCGAGAAGCCCCCTCCCCAGCTCTGCCTTGCTTCCGCGCTCTCGTTGTGTCTCCTGCCGCCCGGAACCTCTTGTTTACAGTGATACACCTTCAGGATCTTTCCACGCAGACCCTTCCTTTTAAAAGGCTGCACATTGCTTACAGCACGATAATAGTTACGTACTCGGCCACTGATGGCTAGTTTGTCTCTGATCGTTATTAAGCAGAGCTTCGGGGGCCATCCTGATGAACTCTGCGTGCATAGGACGAGGATGATTTCTGTAACTGGGACTACTGGCTCAAAGGCTCTCTGCATTTTTACTTTTGAAACATAGTCCCCAGTCATGATTCCCAAAGACAGTTCCCTCCCACCGGTGTGAGGGTGCCTCCTTACCCACACTCCCGTCTTCGCTGTCATGGCAAACGGTGTGACTTTGCTAATCTGGTGGGCAAAACCACAGTTGGCTTTGTTTAGGCTTGAATGTCAATCATTATCGGCGAAGTTGAGTATTTCTTATGCAGCTACTGACCTGTGAAGTTACTCGTGGTTTTTGCCACTCTTCAGTGGACTCAGAATGTCTTCGTCCTGTTGATTTGGAAAAGATTTCTGCAGTTGCAGAAAGGTGAATCGCAAGGATGTTTCCTCCGTCTTTGAGCTTTTCTGTATATCACTGTATGTCAGTTGTTTTGTGGTTGTCGTTGTGTGTCCAGGTGTATCGGTCTTTCCCTTAGAAGTTTAGAGTCCTCATTACGGGAATTTTAAATATCTTTTGGTAATACCGGTGGCACCTTGAGACTTCCTAAATTCATATTTAATATACTGATTAAAATGCACAGCACCTTTGCCCTCGGCTGCGGCGCCTGCTTTAGCAGGGAGGACTAGTTTTGCTCACCGTGCGTCTGGTCTGTTCATCCCTAAGCCGTAAAAGTAAAGCATGTGCTGTGATTGTGGGGAAAAAAATGTTTCCCATTTCTAAAGAAGGGTGTCTCCGTGCTGCCCACTAAGTTAGCCAGAGAGTGGTGTGAAGGGGAGCTGGAGCAGGGCAGGTACCCTCGCTGGTCTCTGTCCCCCGCCCCCCAGCCTCTCCCTGTGGTCAGGAGGACAGGCCAGGTCATGCTGCCCGAGGGAGGTCAGGCCCAGTAGTTTTCACGGTCCAGTTCGTATCCTCTCCTCCAGCACAGTCTTGGTCACAGAGACATTCAACTGACTGCAGTTCTTACACTAATTTTCGTTAATGCCTTCAAAAGTCGTTCTATTACTTCTGAATAGCTATGCAGATGTCAGAAAAGGTAGCTGCGACAAAGTGTCATTAAGGTGACATAGTGTAAATGAATATGGTTAATGGAGGTGCTCACCCCCCACTCGCTGACCCATTATGAGCTCTCGTGGAATTAACCAAGGCCAGGGCATCGATCTTCTGGTAGAAAGAAGGAAGGGGATGGCAGCCCTGAAGCCTCCCGGTGAATTATGTTAGAGAAGTGACAACGTCTGGGCTGGCTCTGATTTCACGCAGAAGCCATAAAACGGTGTGTTCTCCCAGCACAATATATTAAACTGAAATGTCAGCTTTGATGCAGTAGGTATACAATTATGATAGTGTTAATAGTGGTCTTCTATCATTCTGAGACATACTTTCAAGCCCAATTTCTCAGCAGCTTGAACTTGTCATGCGCCTGTAAATTAGAAATTGTGTTTGAGGATATTTTCTTCTTATTGATGGAATGCGGATAATACTATTAACTGTACCATGGGGTGTTAGTATAGCTGTTAAAATAAACTAGAAATCACATTTGCAGACACAAAGTGCCTGTTATAATACTCATCTTGCCATTTCTTTAATAATATTCGCTGTCTTTCTGCACCGTTTTTCATTTAGGACATTTTCAACTACTTTGATTCTTTCCTTAAGAAAAGCTGGTTAACAGAACCCTCTCAGTGGGGAGATGGACGCAGAGAGCTGTTGTGTTAAGTAGGCAGGCCGGTGCCCGACGTCCCTCCCTCCGACGTCCCTCCCTCCGGCGTCCCTCCCTGGGACCACGCTTACACGCTGCAGTGACAGAAGGCGCTCCCTCCCTGAATGACCCTCGGGAGTTCCCAGCCCTCCTATTTCCTGGCTACTTGCTGCCGTCAGAACAGTCCTGCGAGCTGGCTCGTTAGCCCTGTCCTGGGAGGGACGCTCCCCGCTGTTGAGTGACTCACCTCCACAAAGGGGAGGCCAGAGCCAGCTCGGAGGGCGCCTGCTCCCAGAGCTCTGTCCCTCGGACGTGCTGCTTTAATTCTTCGGCATGCCCACATGTCACATCCAGCCACTCAGAGTCCTTTATTGCTGTGTAAAAACCCACCCCAACATTTAGTGCCTTAAAACAACCAACCATTGTTTTCTCAGCGTCCTGCATTCAGACCAGGGTTTGGCAGGCACAGTTCGCTCCTTCTCCATGCCAGCTCAGGTGGGACGGCCCGTCTGGGCCTGGAGGATTCAAGGTGACATCACTCACCTGACCCGAGGACAGCTGGGGCAGCAGGGGGCGGCTGGTCTTCTCTGTCCTTACAGGAGCCTTTCCAGGAGGACTCCACCCTTCTCTCTCAATGCCAAGGGGATGAAAAACGGGACCGGCAAAGGCACTGACTGCCCAGGCCTGGGTGTCACAGTGTGTCGTCACATCTCCACAGCATGCTTTCGGTCAAGGCAAGTCACAGGATCAGACCAAGACATGAACTCCGCCTCCTGACGAGATGGCGGCCACGTCATATTCCAAAAGGACGTGGGGGCAGACGGGATAGTTGCAGCCGTGTCTGGAAACGGTCTGCTCACGTCCTGTCCCCCGTCACAATGCACATTCCTCCCACGTGCAGGCACTCAACTCGTTCCCCAACGTCCCATCCTGTGACTGCATCAGGCTCACCAGCTAGGATCTCAGGAGGGGTGTCAAGTCCAAACACAGCTCAGGTGCACAAGTGCCTGATTCACCGCACGTACAAAGCAGGAGAACCTCGACAGACACTGCTCAAAAGAGGGGGACACCGTGCGGGGTACACCGGACACGGTGCGGGGTACACCGTGGTCCTGAGGACCTTTCCCCACAGGCGTCCTGAACAGCCGGGGCTTGTAGAGATAGCTTTATGTGTTTGTTTACTCATCCAGGTGTTGAGTCTATACCCTATTTCTCTGAACTAATTTGTGGCAAGATGAACTTGAAAATTTGTCTTCCTTCCTAGACTCTTTTCTCAAGAAAATTAAATTGAGAATAGAATTAAGTAATAAAATACTGGATTTCAATAAAGAAATGGTTTAATTCAACTTGCAGTTGTTATAAAGTCCTAGTTTTCTCCCAGCTGATTTGTAACGTGGTTTAATATGCTGCATTTTTATTTGGGGCAGGAACTGATTCCAGAGTTCTACTACCTACCGGAGATGTTCGTCAACAGCAATGGCTACGGCCTCGGCGTCCGAGAAGACGAGGTGGTGGTGAACGACGTGGACCTGCCCCCGTGGGCCAAGAAGCCGGAGGACTTCGTGCGCATCAGCAGGATGGTAAGGGCAGTTCTGGTTTGGTCCGAGCCGCCCCCGAGAAGTCAGAGCGCTCCGTAGTTTTCTTTCGTTTCTAACTGTTAACACATTGTCATTTACCATCCATAAATGCAAGGTTAGAATTTGAGCGAAAAGGAAAACGTTCTCTGGGGCCTTTTGACAGCGTTCTTCATGGTGGAGGGTTTTTCTCTCACGGGGACGAGCGAAGGAATGGACAGGAGTTGTGTTTGCTCCCTGAGCAGAAGGCTGTTGACCGGTGTAACATATTCTACAATGTTTAAGTGCCCATTCCTTATGTTTGTCTCCTGAATAAAGCTGCACTCTTTTTTCACTCATAAATTATTCAAAACGAAATCATTTACATTTAGAACAGATTTGTATAGAGGAAATTATAAGCTGGGAAACATACCTTACAGTGTAATATACTTGACTTTAAGAGAACACCAATCTAGAAAACACTCTTAGAGGAAATGTGATTATTTTTAAAATCTGCATGACAGATGTCTGGGTGTTGAAATAAAGAATGTGTTCATGGAGTGTTTGCATGTGGGAATTTTATAGATTTTCATATATTTTTATCCATATTTAAAGAGATTTTAATCTCAAGGTAGTTATGGTGCATGGAAAGGAATCATTTTTCCAAACAACCCCTCTAATGCATTGCTTTAGACCTAAAATATATTTTCCAACCCTATTTCACTCACGCCCAGTTTTTTCCAGCTGTCGGATAAGTATGTTTTATTTTGTCACACCCTGTGCCCACCTCCAGCCCCCGGCCATGAATGTACTTCCTGTCTTGATAAGTTGGCTTTCTCTGGACATTTTATATAAATAGAACCATGTAATAAGTATCTTTTTGGGTTTGACCTCTTTGACTCAGCATAGTCATGCTGTTCACCTGTGTTGTAGCATCTTCCACACTTGGCTCCCCCTCTTGCACGCTGGTGCTCCATCGTGTGGATATACCATGTTCCGTTTGTCCATTCATTAGGTGACAGATATTTGGGCTGTTTCCACTTTGGGGCCTTTATGCATAATATTGCTATAAATATTTACCTACGGGTCTCTATGTGGACATATCCAGGGGCAGAATTGCTAGTAAATTTATGTATAACCTTCTAAGAAATTGCTAGTTGTCTTGCAAAGTGACTGTACCATCCTACAATCCCATTTCTATAATAGTTTCTGTATATCTTCACCAACACTTGTTATTGCCCGTTTTCCTTTTTATTATAGCCATTCTAGTTGATGTGAAGAAATACCTCATTATAGTTTTAGTTTGCATTTCTTCAGTGACTAATGATGTTTGAGTATCTCTTCCTGTGCTTCCTGGATGCCAAAGCATTTTTGGATATATTTTATTAAAAGATTAAGTCATGATTCATTATAAACACAACCTTTGGTTCCTCATCAGCAAAAGAAGTCTATGTGCCCCTAGAATTAGTAATTTTGTTAATAATATGCCTAATTTAAAAAGAAGAGGCAGTTATGCTTCTAAAAAGCAAATCTGTGGGGAGTTATCATGCACAGAATTTTTTGAATGTAGGGAAAAATAATTATTTTGGATGAGAAATCATCAAATCATTAGTATTGATTGATACAAACTAAACAAGCAAGACCATGCACTCTTAACAAAACCTGCAGAAAAATCACACACAGTACCTCATTCATCTAGCTATATTGGGAGGTAGTACAGTCCAACTAAATAAACTTTTCAGATGAATGAAGTTTCTAGATTTTTACAGCTAAGTGAGAACTTTTACAACCGTTGTTATGGTTACTGTTCTAAAATATATTACTACTTGGTTCCCTACCCTCTTATGCAAAGGATGATACTTCTCTTCATTATCTTGAGTGTCCATTATTATTCCATGAAATGATGTAACTCTATATCTATTCTTTTTTCATTTACTTTTTGAGATTGTCAGCTATCACCACGCCTTCCTTTAATAGCCATACCGATTAGAAGTAGTTGCTTATACTCTCCTCTAGTTTCAAAATCAGAGAATCATATTTGTCAAGGCCTTGTGATAAATGAATCAGTCAGGTGCTGATTGAGACCCCAGAGGAAATGCAAACTTCGTAGCTTTGGTAGACGTGACAGTCTTCTACCTCAGGTTGCATTGGCCATTGTCTGATCAATTCCAGACTTGCGAGTTGGGTACTGAAACATGCAGTGACAAAACCCTGCCCTTAGTGAGTGGGATGTTACTACATACAGTACCCAATTTACATTTCCTCTTATACACAGTAGACTCTCTGTTAAGCAGAACTCAAGCAAATTTTTTTGCTTGTTGCTTGAGATTGTGCTGGTTGCTTGAGTTCCAGTTAATGGAGAGTCTACTTCCATTTATCCAGATCTACCAAACTCCATGGGTGCCGGTTAACTGAGAGTCTACTGTATAAACAGCTATATGGCTGGCGTAGGACACTCTCCTTACTTCCCTGTGTATTACTTACAATGTTTACCGTCCTCGTTCCAAGACATACTGCTGGCCACTGCTGCAAGGATGGTCACCCTGATCTTGCTCACCACCCCTCATGCCCCACTGATAGTCTTGAGTCATCCCAATATGAACGTTGACCGAGATAAAATTATAGCAGTGATAATGGTTATAGCCTGTGCCATTTATTGAGTGTTTATTCTTCCTCAGATACTGTTTAGAGCTTCAGGTGCATTATTCTTTTAATTCTCAAAGAAAGCTTCTGAAATAACACTCATCCTGAAACCTAGCATGGTAAATTCCTTGCCCAATATCACCTCCTGACCAAAGTGGCAGTGTTCTGATCCACCGTCTGTAGGATGGAGGAAGTGGTGGCTGAAGGGGCTGTGGGAAGGGAGAGGGAGAGGAGAAGGTGAAGGGAGATGTCTTTTATCGGAAGCCAGGACCAGGGTCAGAAGAAAAGAAAGAGATAAGTGGGAATTGACCCCAAATGAGCGCGAGTTCCAGCCCCAGCAGCTATGCAGACCTGACTTTCTGTGACACTGTTCATAACTCTGCCCCACAGCCCTGACCCGGCCTTTAGACCTGGGTCAGACCTTTATTTGAATAAGGAGACTGAGACCCAGAGAGGCAGAGTGGCTTACCCAAGGTCTTAACCTCAGTGCTGCTCCTTATCATGCCTGGCATCACCGCTTAGAACTCTAATGTGATGTCCCCGAGACCCAGTTATCATCTTTACAACTTCACCCATAGTTTGAATTAAATATTGCTTTATTGACTTGAGAATCAATGACACTAGACTACTACTATTTCTACTGCAGTATACAACCTTGGCACCTTACCGAGATTATGACACCTTACCGAGTTGTTTGCACAGCGCTGCCCACGTAGGGTCACAGTGGCAAGTTCTCAAACTTAATTGTCAGATTTTGGGTACCAGACAGCTCTGATGGCCATTCCAGAAAAAGAGTTCCAAAATTGCTTTGAAGGGTGGACTAGGCACTGGCGTTGGGGCAGACCTTCCCAAGGGGAGGACTTCGAAGGTGCATGGAGCACTTTTTCTAGGATGAGTTCACGGGATTAATTGTTCGACCTCTGATGCCAGATATCTGTGTTAACACTAGGAAATCTGACCAATTATCTATAATTCTCTTTTATTTGCGGAAGAAATATTTATTTGATGAATATTCCTCTAGTATGCAAAACCAGGGTAGTAATATAAAACATAGTGTTTGAATTTTCCATCAATTTTTCATAAATCCTAGGAACACAACATCCATTTTTATATTATTTTCTAATATTGTAAGAGTCCCTTACTTTATACTAGCTGGGTAGCACATATAGGATTTCGTTCTTATGAAATAGATTTAGAGAAAATGTGCTCTAATATATTTATAATTTGGACTGGGATTATCTTCAGTGACTTGAAGGAGTTCTTTATAATGAGCCTGACGTATAAAATGAAAATGTCATGTATCCTAAAGAAATGGCATGCATAGTGGTAAAAATGCCTTCTCTCTGTGTAGATTAATATTCCGTATCGGTGAGCGTTTCCTTTTTTTTTTTTAAGCTGTCATTAAAAATTCAAGGCAAAGCAGACAAAAATAATATTATAAAGAGGGATGATATAACTGATTATAAATAATCAGTTTAATTATCTTATGCCAGCAATTGAAAAGGCATTTGGTGTATTTATAGAAGCCTTTACATGTCTACAACCTTATTTCCTTTATTATTTTTAAGAATGAAACACTACTTTGATTGTTAATGATGTATTTCTTTTAGTCCACTGTTTTGTTTTGTTTTGTTTTTAGTCGCAGGCAATAATATATGTAATTGGTTAGGGTTGTTCGTGTTTTCTAGTTAAGGATTGTGTTTCACTTGAAGAACTGTGAAATTTAAAGTTCAGTCTCATCTGAAATCTGACAGGAAAGGCGATACAGACACTTTAGTAGACTTTTCGGTAATTTGTAAACGCACTGCATTTACACGTCACGAGGTCACGAGCTGGCGTCGATTGCCCGCACCAGGCTGGGCCGCTTACGACCGACGCACTCACGAAACACGAGTGAAGCACAGTGTCCAGTTCTGACATGGTCACCATCTCAGCTCCTCGGGCAGCACAGAAATGGGAGGTGCCTCTGATAACACTGCCCCAGTGCTGGGTTCATCCATCATTACGCGCCCTTTCCTAAAAGGTGTTTCACAGAAAGGCCGCTCACGGACGGACACTGATAACCTCACGCCCCCGGCCCCGGCCCGGCACGTCCCGGAGCTTCGGGGTGACGGCTGGAGCAGCAGCCAGAGATCCACCCCATTGTAGTAATTTCTGCTAGGAACGGGGCAGGGTGGGGGTCGGTGCCCACGGTGCTTTTGGGTACAGAACCCCGTCCTCTGTGTCACACACTCGGAAGCAATCACGTAAAGGAATGACCTCAGCGTTCCCCCCTCCCCAGTGAACATTTAAGACAACTGTGTTGTCTTTATTTAAAACCCTTCAGTGTTTCACTGGGTAATCGCTGTAACTGCAGTTTAGTCCTGAAGAGAAACTAGTGTAGACACTGCAGAAGTAGCAATGTGATTTTCTGATTGTCCACTTGAATGCATTCAACTTTATTTAGAACATGTTTTGACGATCAGAAGCAAATTTTTGCGGCAGTAAGGAAAAGGGCTGGGGGATATTCTCACTCCGAGGGGGAAGAGGAGCTAGAGATTCAGCATTCTTCAGTAAAATCATTCAGGAGAATTAAATGTTCTCGCCTCACAGTTAAGTCCACTAGCCTAGTTTCCTTTCCTGTAAGTTTTAGAGGTGCTTTATCCGAGGCCTGCTAGAGAAAGAATCCTCCACTGTCTGATACCCTTGGGACGAGTGGAAATTAGAATTAGGTAACTGTTGTCCAGCCAAGAGACAGCCGCTCTGTTTTAAATCTCACTCTTTCTTTGCTTTCACGTCCCCAGGGTGGAGTTATGGATTGGGAATTGGTTTATGCATGCTTAAGGCAATTGCTTCTGCTTCTAGATAGGCAAGTAGAGGGACATGGAAGCTATTAAGACCATTATAGCCCTAATAGCTTAGGAATCAAGTCTTTCTGTCTATTCTTCAGTTGTACGTATTTACAATAAAATCTTGTTTCCAAGTCCAACATGGGCTTGTTCATAAAAACCTTGTTCTGGAAAGAACAAAAAGCAGTTCGCACGTATTTTGTAATGTATTAATACAGTTTAGAATATAGTTAAGTTTCTGTTTCAGGCTTCAGCTTTAGATATGTCTTTATGCATTTGATTTAGACCAGATTGAGTTTTTAAATGTTTTAAATGCATTTTCTTTCTGCACAGTGACTAGCAAGACAAACGATCTCTACGACTTTACTTGTTTAATCTGCTACCTTATTGTTTCCTTACAACTCCCAAAAGAAAAATACCTGAGGCAAAATTATTTAATGACAATTAATTATGTATTGATTAACTCTACTGTTTAACATATAGAATAGCACAAAGTATGTAGATTTTCAAAATTTAATTCAAGTTTATTATAAACAACTGTGAACTAGTCAGTTATAAAACTGTAATAAAATGGATAAATACTGAGAAAAATATAAAATGTCAAAATTGGCATCAAAAGAGACTTATAAGCCTTAAAGAAATTTAAATGGTAAAATCTTCCCATCCCCCCAAGTATCCAAAGCAATGTTATTTTCAAGAGACAATGGATAATTTCTTATGCAAGTTGTCCCTCTCATAATTGCATTAGGCATTGTATTTAATAATTGTTTGACTTAACGAAATAAAGGTAAGTTTCATCAATCCTTTCTGTATATATCTAGTGGTATCTATAAGATTTATTTGCAGGTTGCTACTTAACTGGTTATGTGGTTTTACTGGTAAAAATCTTCCTTCCAATAATATATCTGATTTTGCTGCAATTTTGATTTCCTGTGAATAGACTTGGGCAACAGCTACTCTATAATGAACCGTGATTTATTTTTTTAACTTTTCATTTATTGCACTGAAAATATTACTGAATAATTAGACTGGCTTTTTTCTTAACTAACTAGTTATACTGAATTGACAGAAATAATTTATGCAAATTGATGAAACCAATACTATAGACATAACCAAAACAGAATTCTAACCAACGTCTCTTTTGTACGTTAGACTCCTTTCTGGTGTCCTAGTTTAAAGTGTTATGTCAAAGCCAAGGAGAAGTAGAGTGCAGAAATTCTGTTTAGTTTTAGCACGGAAACTATCATTTCGTAAGATCTAGTTGTTTATATGGTGAATGAGGGAGAGTCACAATACCTGGCGTAAATAAAGTGCCCAGTACACATATAGAGAGAGAACAGTTACTCCTGTGAGACAGCTGGGAGCTGGAGGAGGCCTCTGGGCTACGGCACCAGTGAGCACCATTGTTCGTGTTTCCTTCTGCTGTGACAGCAGGAGCTCTCTGTTCGGGAGCTCTGGCCTACCTGCAAGGTCACCCAGCTACACTGCCTGGATCCCTTTGTCTCCAAACAAAGGGAGCAAGCAGGAACAATGGGGTGTCACCACACACACACACATACCTCCCTGCCAGGAGCACCCCAGCCCAGCAAGCCGGGGCCCCAGGTGCTGCTCACACCTAATCAGCTCCAAGCAGCTTCCCAGAACTGCTCAGCACATAGGGCCTAACTGACGGCAGTTCTTCACAAGACCACTTTCTGTACAACGAATGAGACACACATGGTATAGAGAAGGCTGGGGAGCTGTGGGACTGCTCTGGGGTCGGAAATGCGGGAGAACACCATCGTTTCCATCCCCCTCCACCCCCGTAGGGTAAGCAGAGCACTCTCCAGGTGTTCTAGTCCATCTGAAAGAGCCCTGCAGCACGTTTCTGGGCACATCCCCCAAGCCCGTGCAGGCCCTGAACCAAGGCAGCGAGCAGGCAGGGCACGGCTGCACACACCTGGCCTCCCCGCCTGGGGCCACTCCAGCTCAGGAGACCAGTGCCCCTGATGCATCAGTCGCCCACCTGGCTCCTACTGGTGTGCCCAAACCACCTGGCACACAGCCTGCACAGAGGTTCCCTTATGTAAATAAGGCCACTTTTTCAAGACTGCAAGAGCTGGCTGTTTTGTCTAATTCATAGAAACGAATATAAAAAGTCAAACAAAATGAAAAGACAGAAGAATATCTCTCAAATGAAGGGACAAGAAAAATCCCCAGGGAAAAACCCTGTGGAAATGGAGATAAGTAATGCACCAAACTTGAGGACGGAATAGAGGAACTTAGAAAGAACTTCAACAAAGAGTTAGAAAGTTCAGTAAAGAACCAAGCAGGCTGGAAGACTACAGTAACTGAAACAGTATGTCGAAGGAACAGCAGCAGATTAGCTAGCACAGGAGAAAGGATCAGCGACCTGGAAGACAGAATAGAGGAAGACAACCAGTCAGAGCACCAAAGAGAAAGAATAATTTGAAAAGTGAAGACTGCTTACAGGACCTCTGGGATGACACTGGGCACGCAGACTTTCGCATCATAGGGATTCCAGAAGAGGAAGAAGAGAGAAAGGAACAGAAACTTTATTTAAAGAAATAACAGCTGAAATTTTTCCAAACCTGGGAAAGGAAACACTACTTAAATGTGTTCACAGGAAAAGTTGAAAAGTATCATTCAGACACTGTACAGATGAAAGAAACGAAATGTAATTATCAGAAGACTAATTTGCGTAATTATGCAGTAAGTGAATTCCATACCGGCTCTAAGGTCTCAGAAACGCGGACGGGCCGCCAGCGGATGACTTCATCCGTGCCTTTAGTGACAGCTGCCACTGCGGAAGCTGCCCGCGTGGCTGCGCGTGGCTGGAGTGGGAGGAGCCGGCTCCGAGGTGCTTGCTCCCGCTGCTGAAATCAGTGTGCGCTGCAGGGCCCTAGCGATGGTAATGGGGTGCGGGGCGTGAGGGGCGCCGTCAGCCCCGCCCCGCCCCCACTGGCAGGGCCGCATCACCTACCCGGGCCCCGCGCCGCCGCCTCGGAGGACCTGGAGGAGGCGTATGCCGGCTTCTCGGGAAGCGGACAAGCCTTCCTGTTTTCTGACTCAGTGGCAGCTTCCTGTGCTCCTGACTGTCATTTATGTCCCTGCCCCACCGACTCCAAACCCGTGTAACGGCAGAGCCAGTCCGGGGCGGAGGGAAGGCATCTCCTTCCACTAGAGTTAGAGGCCAATGTGAGGAAGCCCAGGCAGTGTCCACCCAAGTTTCTAATACAACTGTTCAGCTCCAAACTGATGTTTAAAAATTAGGAATGAAATTGTTACCATATGGCGTTAAAACAGGCATTTCAAATTATTTTTGTTTTAAACACGCATGCATCTTTGCAAGAAATCTATTTACTATTAAAATTCATATCGTAAGGGGGTTGGTTCCCTGGTGGGGTAGTGGCTGGGCTTCAGCGCTCTCAACGCTGAGGCCTGGGTTCAATTCCCAGCCAGGGAACCACCCCCCCCCGCCCCCCCCAAAAAAAAATTTTTTTTCATGTCGTGTGCCCAGTGGAGCGAGAGGATGTTAAACACATAAGACACAGATTTTCATTTAGGGCTGCGTTTATTACAGGTTGAGTTTTGCCGTTTCTTGGAGCTAAGAGCTAGTAGTGTAACACAGAAATGTCAAGGGCACGTGCGGCTCGTGTGCACAGAGTACGTCCAAGTCCGGAAGGCGCGGGAGCCCCGCCGAGGCGGTACGCACTCTCATTTGTTGCCGTGACTTCTTTCAGGCCCTGGAAAGCGAGTTTGTCTCTTGCCAGCTGCACCAGTGGATCGACCTCATCTTCGGCTACAAGCAGCGCGGCCCGGAAGCCGTCCGCGCCCTGAACGTCTTCCACTACCTGACCTACGAGGGCTCCGTGAGCCTGGAGAGCATCTCCGACCCCGTGCTCAGGGAGGTAGGTGTGCGGCGCCGCGGGGTCCCCGAGCTCCCTGTCCCCGCTCACACGCAGGTCTCACTTCCCATCGTTCTGGGCAAACTCCCTGTCAACACAAACTTGTAGCAAATGCAGATTTCACTTCTTGGCGGATGTGGCAAACGGATGGCACGTGTCAGAACCTTTGAATGAGGACGTGCCTGGTGCCCCGCGGCTCCCCGTTTCATTGGTTTTATAGTACTGCAGCGTCGTCGTTAGGATACTTCATGCCTATGTGCGTTATTGATGAAACCTAGTGAATATTTAAATATGACTGGTTCACGTAAAAATAATCTTCCCTCTGTGTGTGTGTGTGTTTAATAAAAGCAAAATTGTAACCTCCCAGACAGAATGCTCAAGAAATGCATCAATAAAATAGATGAGGTTATAGTATTTTATTCCCATTTGTTCTTACCCGGAAACTTTAGGGCTAACAGTTGGGAATTATATGTTCTAGTACGTGTATGGGTATTTTCAGCGGAAACACGCAGACAAAATACTATTGAAGTCACGTCCACATCACACAAAACGCCTTCAGATAGGTGAACGGCGGGAGCGACAGAGAAGCTCTGGGCCAGGCTTCCGGTCGACCAGCTAGCTCTACACAAAAACCGCGCCATCATTTCCACATTCCTGTCACTGGAATGCTTTTTACATTTTTTTTTTTTTAAGAGGTGGGAAACTTGGAGATCTCAGGAATAAAGCACTCTAAGAAAAATCTGCAGCCATGAAGTTATTTCTTGGGACCCATGCAAAACCCGATGACTCCATTTGTCTCCAGGCAGAGACAGAGAGGGAAGGGGGCCTCCTGCTCGCGGGTCATTGGTCCCTGAGGGCGAACACCTGTACACAGACACGCACACACACACGCAAGCACGGCAGCAAGTGCAGGATGGTACCACACGGTGCACACAGGGCAACGGAAGCCAGAGGAGAGAGGCAGGGCGGCTGACTGAGAGAGAAGCCCAGAAGGACGTTAGTTGGTGAAATGAGGGATGTTCCCCGCACACCGTGCCGCTCGCCTAATTCAGTATCCCCCGTTGTGCACAAACTGTAGTCAGATTATTTTGTAGGAGCTGATTCTGAGCTTAACGAGACTCTTAACCATGCACCTTTGCTGACACTCATCCAGTTCTATAAATTCTTTAATCAATAAACTATGTTCTTCTTTTAGAACCAATACCTTCAGAATCATAAAAAAGAAAATCATGAGAAGAACTTATTCTTTTATTCCAAGACCGACTCCAAATTGTTTTTTGACTTTTAAATATCATAGACATTTTTACTCTTGACTATTTTATCACACATTTTGTCCATTATAACATTTTATTCTTATAAAGAAAGTGGCAAGTTAATCCTGTTGGGCAAAATAAAAATATTTTAAGCATATTTAACATAGGGAAAGTACAAGGGAGCATTAAAATTGACAGAAAAGTAGCATATTTTTTTATATTTAAATGAGAGTAAAAAGGAGATTAATGAGAGAATAGAAAGAAAATAGAATTAGAATTGAGGCTTTCTTTGCATAGATATTGTGTTTATTATTTGAATCCTGTAAAAATACCTGCTTCTACCAAATAGCACACCATTGCTTTGGACAGTGAAAATAAACTGTATAGGACAGGTCTGAACTGTCAAACGGTGGGACCTCCTGATGAAACATTACATGATAACGTGTAATTAAAATTTTTCTCGGGGCGTGGGAGTGGCCCCACCACGGGGCGTGCTTACTCCAGACAGTGCGAGCAGTGTGTTACGGACAGGTCCCGACGACCTTGCGGTGACGCGGGCACAGCCGGCTGCCTCCTTCCGGCATCCTCACCCCGAGCATAGCCCGCTGGACACCGAGGGCCCATTAGGGAGGCTCTGGGAACCCGTCCGTGATGTGTGTCCTCCCTCCCCATGCTCTGTGACCCGGCACCTCGTCTTCTTCAGAACACTAGGGGAGGAAGCACACACCTGGATCACGTCACCCTCGGTGCCCGCGCCAGCACAGGCCCGGGCACAGACTAGCAGACGTTTGCCCTGACGCTGGGGACCTGTGTCGCTTCACAGGACTCAGCCGTGAGTCGGTAATAACAGAGGATGTCTGTGTCGAGATGCAGTGCTCTCCAAGGCTGTGAGTTCATTCTCCCGCACCCAGTCCCCTCACCTCCTCTGCCGCGGGCCTGGCACGTCCTCACAGCACAGGTGCTGCACTAACACGTAGGAACCGCGACAGAGGAGCACCCAGACGAATCCTGTGAGCCATCCAATGTGGCCAAGTGGTGACTCTTGCTCTGCCTCAATCGCTGTCTCCGTAAGGGAGGGACACCCAGAGCACACGTTTGCCGACAGAAAGACGCTTAGCATCTCCTGTCAGAGCAAAGAACTGAGCGGGGAAGTGGGACCGAGTATCGCGAAGTCGTCGTGTGGTGGCCATCGGTACCCCCTTACTAGGCTGACAGACGTCCCGTGGGAAGCGGGACAGGACCGTTGTTTTCTGTCCCAGTTAAAATGGGACGTCTGGTCTGCCTGCCCCTCATGCGTGCGGTCCCCTGGGAGGAGCCCCTTTGGGAGCCACTGCACCTTTTCCAGAAGGTCAGTGTGGACATCCTGGAGGTCTGCACTGCACTGCTGGGGCCGGAGAGTTTATACCCACCTGCGTGGTCGGAACTAAGCTCTTAGAAAAAGCAGCATTCAAAATGATCCCCTTTATTTGATAATATTTATCTTAGTACTTTTAAAATCACTACATCGCACATACATTAAACCAAAGGAAGTTCACACAGTTTCTGTATACTAAACTCCAGGTAACCCAAGGAAGACGACTTTTTGTAATACTTGAACACTGATTTAAAAGAGAAATATTTAATCTATAGATGTACCTTTGGTTAAAAGAATTATCCCACATTCTGAGCTGTGAAGTTCGTGCTAAAATTTGAGAAATGCGTACGGTTATTGATTCATTCTTCCTTGACAGGTGGAACCGTGGAGCAGCACTAACCGCAGCAATTATGGCATTAAAATGTCAAGAAATTAGAGGTCAGAATAACAGATAATTTTCTTCTCTATGTCAGATTTAAAATTGACATCCTTTGACAGGATAGGATTTCTGCTTGAGTAAAAAATGACAGCTTAACTTATTTCATACTTGTAAGGCAGTAATTGATAATAAACCTTATCATGACAGCTCTGGGCAGAAACATGACAGCACACAGATCTGGTACAAAGCTCCTCTTAATATGTAAACACTGGCTCTGTTGAATATTAGATGTTAGTTGTCTTAGGTCTTGGCTTACATCATAATCTTCTAGACACGTTTTTTCACAGACGAGCCCAACTGGCTGAACAGTAATTTTAAGCACGATAATGGATATTATATTTTTTATCCATTTTACATGTTAGTAAAAATTACGTGGTTTGCTTTATGTTTTTCCTTGCCACATGGCGGCCAAGAAACCCCATCCTGCCACCTGCTGAGGTTAGTAATTCTCTGGTTCCATGGTTTTCTTGCTACTCAGATGTGGTCCACAGACCGATAGCATCGGCCTCACCTGGAACCGTGTTACAGAATTTCCAGCTCTCAGCGCCGCCGCCCCCCCGCCCCCACCCCCACCCCAAATCCGAGATGCATTTACGGAGATCTTTGTTTGAGACAGTAAAGCTTAAGAAGCACTGCTCCGCTAAAGGTGTGTTAGAATGATCTGGAAACTTGTTTGTTTTCTCCTACAAAAGTGGAGAGAATGGTAAATGAACCCCATGTACCTATGACCCAGCTTCACTCTTACTTCGCCTGTAATCCCACCCCCACCCCCTCAGCTGTTTTCAGACACACATGCTGCATCTGCCTAACCCCACCCACCTCCCCACCTGGGTCCCATCCCCAGTCCCGCGAGCATCTCGGTATCCGGGGGAAGGTTCAAGCAGGTTTACTCTCCCTGTGAAAAACTGTTCGTCTAACCTGCACCCCTTATTCAATGATTTTTCCAAGGACACCTGGCCGGACTTAGGTGAGGTCTCTAATTCTCAAGTCCGTGTGTCTTAGTCCCATTATTTTCTAGGAATGTAAAAATGACAGAATATTTCCGAATGCTTATTAGTGTTAGGGATGATACTTTTTTCACTTCTAAAATGATGGTTAAACGTTTAAGGGCTACCCAATGTGTATTTTTATTTTATTAAATTAAACTGTGTTAATTTAAACTGTTAATGCTTTTGAATATATTAACAGTTTCAATCCAGCAAGATTTTCAGTAATTATAGGGGAGATTTTAAGATTGCTTTCAGAAGTCTCTATCAGCCGTTTTGTTGATTATTTGTTCTGTCACATCCCAGAAAAACTTAAGTTTTATCAGTCTTCGACAGATCCAGATGCGCTGCAGAATTATGACATAGTTAATAGCTGGTTCATAGACATCACAAATTGAATGCCACAATTTTTTTTTTTTTTTTGCTGTACATCCTCATATAATAAGGAAAAATATTTCTAAAATTGCTTTTTAAAATTAGCACATTTACCATCATGGATATAATCACTCAAGCCTGACTGCCTCAGAAGTATGATCATATTGGAACTATAAAATGAATGTTAGAAAGGTAAAGTCAGGTAATAGGCTATATCACAACCCCACTGTTATTTGAGTGGCATTAAGTGAGGCATTTTACTTTTATGTACCTGGTAACAGAAATGGTAAGTCATAGAGCGGTATTTGAGAATCATGTGAGAAGAGGTATGTGAAAATACTTTGTAAACCATATAGCACTACACAAACATTGATCGTGGTTACCTGAAAGTATAACTAAATCAAGTACCGTAGAGCTGAGTTTTGTTTGTTTTTTTTTTTGTTGTTTGTTTTTTTTTTTTTGTTTTGTTTTTTTTTTGCTTTTTGGTATGTGGGTAGCTCCCTGACTGGGAATCGAACCCAGGCCGCAGCACTGACAGCGCCAGTGCCGAAGCCTTAAGCCACTGCACCATCAGGGAACTCCCTGAGTTTTGTTTTAATCATTTATTTGTGTACATCACGTGCAGTTGACACTGACAAGATGAAACATGAGTCGAACGACCTCTCTCTGACCGTGAGAAGGACGCACACGTGAACCCCGGTTTTCCTGTCAGGCTCTTAGAACAGATGCGCCGTTTATGTATTCCTACGTATGCACACATTTATCCATTTATGCTGGAAATATTAAAACGTTACGTACATTTTAATACTACCAGTAGTCATAAAAATGTGGTGTTTTCCGCCTTTTTGTGACTGGTATTTCTTGGTCATTTTAGATTATATTTTCTTCGTTTATCTTTTCTTCTGATCTGACGGGATAGGAAGGCCTTCCTTCCGATCTGCTGTAGTGAAAGTATGCCCCTAGAGACTCCAGTTCTCACCTGTTTTCTTGCTGAAACAGTCCTTGCCACCAAAGAACAGACACAATAGGCCCATCAGGAACCAGAAGACAGGAGTGTCATTGAGGGGGAGAGCGGCAGCGCGGGCCTTCCTGTCTGAGGAGGTCTTACAGCTCACGGGGAGGCGGTCCCACCACCCCACCCCACCCCACCCCACCCCCGGGGCTGAGGACATAACGGAGGTGCGGCCTCCGTGCTCGCTGCCTGTCCTCGCCCCAGACCTGTTCTCCCTTGTTTCCTCCTTCTCGCATTCGCTCTTTGACGTGACAGGGACACCGGCACCACTCTTCCGGTCCCTAGAGTGGCTGGGGCCACCATGCTGTTCTTCCGTAAGTGCCGTGATGCCAGGGTGTTCAGGTGTCTCCTCTGGGCAATAATTCTGAGATGGGACTGCAACAGACCATCAGCAAATGTCTTAGAACCACCTTCATTTTCTCCCTATAATTACTAGAAATTTTGCTGACTTAAAAACGTGAATAGATTCAAAAGCCAAATTAAAATAGAAAAAAAAAAAACCCACCTTTTAAATTATTGGAGCGGAACTCTACCTTAGGTACCCTTTTAAAGAATTTAAAGAATCTTTTTGGGAGTGAGAATATTATGATCCTTAAAACTAATGAGAGTATCGGTTCAAATGTATCTGTTCACCCAGCCTTCCTCACCCACAGCAATAAGGCTTGCGTTGCTAACATTTGATTCATCACGTTTCTTTGTGGAAATCAGTATCAAGTAAATTAATGACATATTTAATTTTTGATTAGTGAATAAATATAGGTTTAGCTTTCTCCTTGTAATGCCTGCAGTCCTTAGCAAGTCCATGGTCATTAGTTGTCCAGTAGGAAGTGTAAATAATGCAGCTAGGCAGAGGGGGCTGTGTGTCACTTTATGGGAGATGTGCTTTTTCACCTCTTCATGTCATCTTTATTGTGTGGCATTGAAAAGTGCTAGTTAGTGACTTTCAGAAATTAACAGCAAATGCTTTCACAAGCATCTGAAGGTATATTTGGCACAAGTCGGTCGTAGAAATATCTGGAAGGGTTCCCTTATCTCTGCTAACATAGATTTCAGTTATATTACACATTTATTACCTGAGCATAAATGAACAATTATTCAAAACGTACTGCACACTTTAATTTGTTGAAGTAGATTTTACTCAGCCTAAGTACCAAGCACTTCTGTTAGATGTTTAGGACTCATTTTAAAGGTTTTAAACATATTGATAATGAGCCCATTGAAAGCCATTTGAATTCTCAATATAGCATATCTAAATTATCGCTGCCCATTTACATCAAAATCATAGAAGAGTGTTTTGTTCTGCCAGATACACACAACGCTATTTTTCATCTGAATTTAGTTTAATAAAAGTGTACGATTTTATTTTGAAATCCTTATACCCACGCCCTGGTGAACCTTTGTGTTGATGTCCTTCCACATACCAAGCCGATCTGTGTCAGCCTTTATCCTTCTGGTTACTGTTTCGTTTCCGTGGTCAGACACTCCAGGTGGACTTGGCTGACGGTGGAGGAAGCGCCCCCCACCACGCTGCTACTGCGCTCTCAGTCCTGCCCCCGGCCCCCCTCAGCTCCCTGCCTTCATCTCCTGAACCATCCAGCATGGAGTTTACCTCATGCACATGTGTTCCACCACGTCGGATTTGGCACAGGTGTTGTACTGATTCTTGTCACACAGCATTGAGCGTCGTGCTGGGTGGAATCCTGTGCTTATATACTCTCTACTGACCAACCCAAAAGTGAGCAAAGAACTGAAACCCTGCAAGAATCCTTAAAAAAACCATCTGCTGAAACCCTTGCTTTCAGGTTGGTTGGTCTTAAAATTATCTGGAAAAGAGTGTTTCGTGTTTTTTTTTTCTCAAGGATTACCAAGTATAGATTGCTAAGAGACTTCACAGATTCTCCCAAGGAGCTCACAATCGTGTTTATACCCCAGATAGAATTAAGTCCTCCATGAAAAGGCCTCTTGCTTGGCTATTACCGTATTTTGGTCACTCCTACCAAGAAACAAAGCAGAAGCTAACCAGCATTTCCTTTATATATGTTAGACTTGAGTACCAGTCCCAGTTGTGCCATCTCAGAGGGGTAATGAAGACTTTAAAGAAGATATACATGTGGTCGGCAAGAACATGGAAAGGTGCTCAGCGCCACTAGTGATCAGGGAAATGCAGATGCAAACCACAGTGAGAGGCCACCTCACACCCATTAGGTTTGATACTACCAAAGCAGAGTTCCAGTGTGAGTGAGGAGGTGGAGAAATGGGCAGCCTTGTGCCCTGTTGGTGGGAATGTAAAATGCTGCAGCTTCTCTAGAAAACACTGTGGAGGTTCCTAAAAAAGTTAAAAATGGAGCTGCCAGATGATCCACTTCAAGGTGTAGATCCAAAACATTGAGAGCAGGATTCTGAAGAAACGCGGGGACAGCCACGTTCATAGCAGCAGCATTCGCATGGCCAGGAGGCAGAAGCGACCGCAGGGTCCATCAGTGAATAGATGGATAAAGAAAAGGCGGCATATCCATACAATGGAATATGATTCAGCCTTAAAACTCAAAGGCATTCTGACAGGGTGACGCAACGGAGATGATGGACCTTGATGTTATACTAAGTGAAATAAGCCGGTCACAAGACAGATACTCTGTGATCCCACCTCTCTGAGGTTCCTAGAGTAGTCAAAATCTTAGATACAGAAAGTAGACCAGGAGATACCAGGGGCTCGGGGAGGGGAACGTGGGGAGTTGGTGTTTAATGGGGAAGAGTTGGTTTTGCAAGATGAAAAGAGCTCTGCAGATTACTTGCAGAACCGTATGCATGAACTAACACTTCTGAGCTATGCGCTTAAAAACGGTTAAGGTGGTTGAGTTTTATATTATGTGTATTTTACCACAATTAAAAACTTTCAAAGGATAATGAAGAGAGTGTAATAATGGTCCTGTTCACAGAGATACAGGCGGGATAGAGTGGACAGAGATTGCACTGGGAGGGAGCCATGACCAGCACCCAGGGTAGAGGAGAGGGTCCAGCCCACCGCTCTGGCACAAACAGACTGACTCGGGCCACGCGGAGGACAGCCACGGCCTGGTCCCTGAGAACGCACGCGCTTTTCCCGCCTGAGCTGGTGGGTACCATCGGTCTCCAGTAGCTTCTGAGACTTGACGTGAAATCGAAATTTTAGCCCAGGCTAATTGATAGACACAAAATTTCTGTTCTACGGCGTCTCGTCAAGGCTATGAGGAAACAGCGTTGGATGGGACGTTGTCACTCCACGACCTGCTGTACTTATTCTTAAGTAGAAAAATCAAGCGAGCTTGCCACCAATGGCATGGAGCTCATGTGAAGCAAAAGTGTTCTGGACGGCGCGTTCTCCGTCCAGGGGGTGCGCGGCCCGTCCGTGCGCCCTCACTGGTGACGTCAGCCACGCAACAGCGTCGTGGCACGTCCGTGCGAAGCGGGACCGAGGATCCGCGCCGGGCAGGTCTCCTCTTCGTGTTCTGTTTTGGGTTCATGCTGACAGACTGGGAGCAAGCACGGAGGCAGGTCCGTGAACACATGAGAAGTCGTCCGTCAGGTATTGTCGAATTTTGTCTGATAGTTCAAGCAAATGTGGTTCTCTCTTTCAACTGCGTTAGCAAATATTTGCTTAAAAATTCTAATAATTCTGCTAGTACAGTGTAGCCTCAGCCTTGATGCACTGAAACGAAGGGAAACATGTTTGATCTTCTGTTTTGTAGTTTCTGTGAAAAACTAGTAGCAGTTGCATATGAAATAGCATTTTAATTTTTTATACAGTTTAATGTTTATAAAGCAAGGAATAATAAAGTGCAGATATTACTTGCTTGATTTGTTTGGCTCCTGTTTTTCCAGCATTAAAAAGTAATGCTTTATATGATCTTGTTTTATTACAACCATAAACGAGAGGCGAAGGCTTGTCGGTGGAAGTGCCGTTGGCCGTTAGGTATTTTCCTTTATCCTGACGACTTCTCAGCATCCATCGGTTTTTGTTTCTGGATTTTACTATTTGGTGTTGAGTTGGTGGATTTGGCGGCAGGACAGAAAGGTGATAGAAATCACATGTATGTTGTTAGCTGTCTGTCACAGTTGTATTTTCTGGTAAAAAGAATATCTGCTTTCAAGCCTTACAATAAAATCATTCTACGTGAGAGCTGCACCGTGAGATGAACACAACGCTCAGGGAAACGTTTGAAATGTTTTTTCCTCTTCCTTCCAAGCAGTCACTTTGAGTACCTTTTTCCCTTGAATACTCTGAAAATTATCAGTGATTGACTAGTAATGTGGACATAGGCTATTCCGCACGGCGGGCAGTCTAACCTGTAGCCCTTTATGACAGGCTGGCCTTTCTCGAAAAGCCGTTTGGAACAGACCAGGGGGAGTGGCTGGGCCGGGCCACGTGCGAGCTCACCTTACTAGCTCCCTCACATGCGCCTCTCACTGGCCTCACAGCCCAGGGCTCTGCCTCTGAATGACACTTCCAGGAAAGCCGAGGAGTTGTAAGGAGTCTGTAGGAGAAAGGTGCTGTCTGGTTAAACTGACCTGCATTGTGGAGAAAGCAAGATCAACCAAAGTTCCGACCCGCCCCATCCCACAGCAGGCGTACGACAGGTGACTGGTACCGACCACGGCGGCAGGGAGAACGCACACTTGCTCACCGAAAAAGGGATTTCTTTTAGTGTATCTTGAAGGGGTCGCAGATTTGAAACCTTTCTGAGCTGTGACTTAGTGCTGCTGCTGCGTTACGCTCACCGGGCCCTGAAGGCCTTCGTGTTAACAGGCGTAACGCACGTGCCCCAGCACAGCTGCTTCCCCTCCTGAGGACTTAACCCCCGCGCTGCGTCCGCGTGCGTGGGCCAGGTGGAGCCCCGCTGGCGGGGGGGTGGGGGGGGCAAGAAGGAAAAGCAGAGCACTCAAGGCTGCAGCAGGTCGAAGGAGGGACGCGTGCCCACGGGAGAAGACGCCCTCTCGAGGAGGGTGAGCGACAGAAGGTGCTCCTGCCTCTGGCAGTGGAGGGATAGTCTGTCCCTCCTTTGCTCCCCAACCAGGCACAGGACATAGGTGACTCAGCCGCACACAGGGGTCCTGACCTGTGGGAAGGTACGAGCCCAGAGAGCTTGCTAAAGGTGAGTCAGAAAATGGGAGAGCCGGGTGAAGATGGGTGATTTTGTCACCTGGTGGGTGGGCACTGGGGGACTTTGCAAAGAGAGCCCAATGAAACTAGGGAATGGGACAATCAGGATCGAGGCCGTGGGATGCCAGTGTGTGGCATTGGGGTGACCGGCCACCCTGGCTAGAATGGGACCTCTAGAGGGCGGAACCTTGACCTGTCTTGTTGGATGAGAATCACAGACATCCACAGTGGTGCATGGTACCTGCGCAGGCACTCAGTAAACAGGTGTTTCATGAATGGTGAAAGCTAACATGAAGTCTCCCTGACGCAGGCAGAACAATACTGAGAGACATAGAAATATGTTGAGTATTTTCAACACCGTTTCTGATGACATAGAAAGAATCCACCTTATAATTCTCTGTAAGTAGTTGCTTGAGTTTTTCTTGATATATTTGGAAATGATTCATGGAAAAATTTCATATGGAAAAAGAAGTCTTTCAGGCCGTTAACGCTGCCATTTCCTCCTTAACCCTCCGCCTTGGGCTCGTGTTCCATTCCAGGATGTCCTCTTCCCAGCAGCCCCGCTGTCCCTCTGGGCTCCCTTCACCCCGCGTCTGGTACAGACGTCACTCTTCTGGGGTCCCCGGCACCCTGGGCTGGCCTCCACCACGGTCCTTCCACTACCGTGGGTCCTGATGTATGATCATGTCATGTCCTACGGGCTGGCACTCCTGAGGGTGGTCTGGTCTCTCTGACTCTGTGTCCCTTCGCATGGAGGCGGCACAAGCAAGGCTGGTTCGTTGTTTGCCGGGTGCCCCATCGTAAAAGGAGTGCTCGGGCACTCTGGGCTGCTGTGCCTTCCTTCTCCTGGGCTGCCTTCGGGGTTTCGCACTCAAGCCTCACTTGGATACTCAGAAGTACTTGTGGCCTCCGTCGGACAGTCCTCAGGGATCCACAGCGAACAGATGCACGTGAAGCATTGCGTTGAACTCCAAGACGAAGCGGGAAATGTGGGCTCTGAGAAAATGGAGACTCTCGCCCTGAGTTAGGGGTGCAGGAAGGAGCTGGAACCCTGCCCAGGGGCAGCCCGGAGGAAGGCGTGTTCTCTGTTATCAGGGCGTTGCTCTCAGAACAGCTCCTCCATTGCTGTGCTTCGTGGGGTGCACGACGGGCTGTGTACGCTCCCCACAAAGTGCATGCCTTCTTTAGGAGAAGGGGACATGGATGACTTTGTAACAGTGCAGGAGGACAGGAAACATGTGATGGGACAGGTAGGGAGAGGACACAGGTGCTCACGACAGCAAGTAGGACGTAGGGGACACAGTGTGCCGTCTCAAGATCACAAAGGCGTACGTTTTACAATCGGAGCACAAGGAACTACTGGAAGGCAGGACTGCAAGGTGGCTAAAGGACGAATATGGGAATAAGGACCTGTAGGTCACGAAGGCACATGATGTGCATCACAAGGAACACGGATCCCATGTTGTCTTAAATGAATGTGAGGTGCAGGGAGTGGATTGTCTTAATAACAGGGTGAGACTGCTCGCAACAACATTTACCCTGAGGCCATTTCATAGTCATGTGAGACGTCCACCTCGGCCCAAAAGGGACCAGAGCAGGACCCACTGGAGAGGACCGTACAGAAGATTTCTGGAAGTGAAAGCAGTTTTATAACATTTTCTAGTCTAATTTCAGTACTTCCCTTTGAGAGAACAATTAAAGTCAAGCACAGCGTGTTGGTTGGTTCACGCCTCCGACGCACATCTCAAGGCTGCCTACTGGGTGCAAGGCCCGACGAAGGGTGTGGCTGTGGTCAGTGTTCCCACCACTGCCTCCTCCGGGAGGCGTCAGACCAACGGGACCTGTTGTGAGAGGGACTTGGGCCGTTCGTGATACAGTAAGCTAGGCAGCGGAAGTCGGCTGACCAGGACAGGTTGCACAAAGAAATCACTGCTTCTTGCCCCCAATAATTCACAAGAGCTTGTTGTAAATAATGTGAACCTAGCCGGGAATGCTCTCTTCACCCTTTTATACTCCTAAATCTTGCATTGGGAGGTAGAATATGATGTGAGTAAAATATCTATTTGAGTACAATTTAGTTACATAGTCTCACACTTTGCATATGAGTGGACACCATGCAAATAAGCGTGTACGTTAAAATTGGATGACACTAAAGAGATGTAATGATTCATCGTGTTGCCTCTGCAAATAAAAGCCCCAAGCCCCGTCTGTGCACTTGCTAAAATACAGCAGATGGTGATGTGTTCATGTTTAACATTGCTAATAAATTTGAAAATCCACACATTTATTGATAAGCATTTTCTTGAAATGCAGTCTAGGAGGACAGATTGTTAAATTTAAGTACTCTATAAATGAGAATTGTAGATAGGGGTGCGATCATTGGCGGTGCCGTGTCAAGAGCCTTCTACCAACTTACCTGCATGCCTGAGCACCCACTCACTGAGTTCGTATTTCACTTTTATGTGCAACCAAATTGCACGTCGTTTTAGGGGGAGAATTAGCATGGTAACAGATAATGGTCATAGTAAATACTGTGCTTCTCCTTGTTGACTTAAATTGCATACTTAAAAGAGTTCAGAAAAATATTTCTGTTAGTCTAGCTTAATATGTTGAAATATTTTGTCTGTGGAATTTATGTATAGAAAAACTACTTAATTCTGTTATAAAATTATCTCTTCGCCATACACATAAAAAGACATGATATATGGTCCAGGCAACTTGAGGTCTAAAATTATTTTTATTCATTGGAAGCCATAAGATTTCATTAATAGTTCCATCTGCATAGGCCATAATGAAAAATTGCATAGCCCAAATAATGGTTTCCTCTTTGGGTTAGTTCTCTCTAAAGTTTCAGAAAATTTTTGAGAGAAATGAATTCATACCTTAAAACAGTATTCCAGGATTCATCTGGAAATAGCGTAGCATGCTCTGCTACATGCAAGTTTTGCCCCATTTAATTGTTACACAAAAGTCTCTGTGCTCTTTCTACTGATTGCCTTTGAACTGATTGGAACCTAGGGTTTTCTGAATTTTATTTTGTATGTTATGGTTGGTGGACTTTATGTCTCATTTTGTTTCCTGTAAAGATTCCAGAAGCTTATTTCATTAGAGATCCGCATACGTTCCTTCTCACGGAGGACTTCGTGGAGGTACATGCGGCGTACGTGGTGTCTGACGTGTTCTTCACTCTGTGGCTGCACGCATGTCCCCACGGGCTAATGTTTTTGCACTTAACGCGCCTCCCAGATGGGAATAGGCACAGCTAACAGGAGCGCATCCGGAAGGACACGAAAAGCTCGTCTGCAAAATACTAACCCTTGGATGGTCCTGCCCCGAGAGGAGGCACCCGGGGAATTTTCTGGAGTTTCTCCATGGCTAACTTGAGACACACTTGCGTTGTCAGTGTCTCACCCTTCCTCGGGGATGCACGTTGCTTATGACAGTCCCTGTCCTTGCCCTGCAGGCGATGGAGGCGCAGATCCAGAACTTTGGACAGACACCGTCTCAGCTGCTGATCGAGCCACACCCGCCCCGGAGCTCGGCCATGCACCTGGTGAGACGCCTCCGCCGGTTGTACCTGCGGAGAGAGCAAACCGCACAGTGATTTTAGCAGTGCCTTAAAGACGTCCGGTTCATTGGTTAACTCTCCACCTCGGCATATGCTGACAGGGAGAAACGGGGGTGCAGTGCGCGCCTTTAGGTCCTGCCTAGGCGGCGCGATTTGGGAGTCAGGAGCATGGCCGTCTTCTCTGACTACATCTGCCTGCCTGTCACCTCGTTCATACACACGCAGGGTGACAGGCGTACTCTCGCACCCAAATCAGAGTCGGTTATACTTAGAATGCAGACTATGTAAACACGACATACTGCCCAATTTCGTCTTTTGGGCAAGCTGGGGTAAGGGGAGTAGTGCATTTTAAGAAAAGGAAGGACATAGAAAGCCGATTTACGGTCCCTGTGGAGAGGCAGTCGAGCAGAGGGCTTAAGAGTAGGAGCCCCAGCGCCAGCCCGGGTCAGGCGCGCGCTCTGCCACCAACTCGGGAATGACTTGGCCAAGCGTGTTTAACTTCTCCGCCGCCGTGTCAGCATCCCGGAGAATTCGTGACGCAGTGTGTGTAACCCTTAAACCAGCATTCCACGTGCAATTCGTTCACAATAAACGTAGGCCGGTGGCATCAGTCACCATTAGGTACTTCAACTGAAACTTACTCCCACTTGCACAGGAAAAAGTCACATTCTTTGCATTTTAATCTGAATTTTAAAAGTCAATTCTCCAAACAAGTCAGTCCTTTTTCACTTTATTAACAAATAGTAAGCGTTTCTTTCTTTAATTAGAAGAAGGGAAAACACTTTCTGATCAACTTATTTAGAATTTATTTTTTAAAGTATGACGTCTCACTAATTTTTTCTCTCGTAAATGCCTGGGGGTAAAAATGTGTTTGCAAAGAAGTGTGACACATTACAGCTCACTGGTGGTTCTAGACAGTTACCCTAATTTCAGAGGGAAGGCAGCAGATTCCCTAATTTCAGAGGGGAGAGCCCTGGAATATGGTTACTTCGTGATGGAGGAATTGGGGCACCTTTCATTTATTCTGTCAGTAACTTAACAGATTTGTGTTGAGCCCCTTTTGGGTGGCAGGCGGGTTGCTCATTGGCAATGCAGAGTGGCAAGTACGTCCTCGTACCCTCAAGGAGTCAGGAGGCTCCTAGTGGAACACATTAACACATGTGTTTGTTTGAAAACAGTTTTTTCCTACAACAGCTCAGCCAGTTTTCAGCCCTTCTGACCAGTTACTAATGAAGTGTTACTGAATGGGTCCCCGTGTGTCACAAAGCAGGAAGCTCTGCCCCACGCACATGGGTCCCACCCCCCCAGTCGCGGTGTGGCCTTGCAGCCCCAGGCCGTGAGAGGAAGCATTTTTAATAAACTGTCCACGGGAACATCTCTAACACTTGATTGTATGAAATGCCTTGGCAGAAGAGTTTTATTCCCGAGTTGGCTTTCTCTGCTTAATAATAATAATAAACATATTTATCCTGGAGAAATGCCCAGTCAGAATTCATTACTTTCCTTGGGGAAATTGCTAGAGACTAAATTGGCGTGGAACTGCTTAGAAAGAAAACCTGAGCTTTCTGCATTCACGTAGCAGAGAATTCGTATACACAGCAAATAATTACCAACCTGTGTGAGAGCCATTTCCAGGACGTGGGGTGTTTCTACATAGCAGTATTTGTAGTGCTCTGAAGTACTTAGTAGTAGGACTCGTAGTATCTGCTCTCTGTCCAGTCACGTGCTGGGTGTCTGAGAAGCACAGATCCAACAAGTAAGAGCAGGGCTCGCCCTCAGGAAGCTCCGCGCCCCGGAGGAGAGGCGGCAGGGCCGCCAGCAGGCGGTGTGCAGAGCTCGGAGGGAGGCTGTCGTGTTCTCGGCGTGTGGACTTTAGCCATGACCCCAGAGCACCCGGGACGAAAAGGAATGTATCCAGCAGTTCAGTCTGTGTTTTATGGAGACAAATGTCCGGGATGACGTGACTAATTCTCCCACCGAACCGAGGTTCTCAGTGCAGGAAAATTCGTGCCACATCACGTGGACTTACCTAGAAGCGAACTTGTCACACTGCAGTCTGGGGGCGTGTAAATGGCGGCTGCACACTAGTGATTCGGGTCCTCGTCGGTGGCTGCAGGGTCGCCGCGCTCTTTCCCCAGCCCCGCAGTCCGCGCTGTCCGTTTCCGTGTGTGCTCGTGCTGTGACCTCATCTGTGTGAGCCCCGTCCTCGCCCAGCTCTCACTAACCGTTGTTCCTTCTGTTTCCTTCTGCTCTCCTCCCTTTCTATTCAACAGTGTTTCCTTCCACAGAGCCCACTCATGTTTAAAGATCAGATGCAGCAGGACGTGATCATGGTGCTGAAGTTCCCCTCAAATTCTCCCGTGACCCACGTGGCAGCGAACACACTGCCCCACCTGACCATCCCGGCGGTGGTCACCGTCACCTGCAGCAGGCTCTTTGCAGTGAACCGATGGCACAACACCGTGGGTAGGTGCGCCGGGCGAGTCCCTTTACCGCAGGGCCCTTCGCTGTAGGGGACACGCGTGCGCCGCGGCACCGGCCCGTGTGCCACGCTGTCTGCAGAGGCAGCAGGAAGGCTCGCCCGGCCTAACTCGGGGCCCTGTCCATCTCGTCCGCTGCTGCCCCGGGTCACGCCTCATGGAAGGCGCGGCTCCGGGCTAAGTAGTCCGTGAGTGTTCACCAATGGGAGTGTCTCTGCAGGGAAGTCCAGTCCTTCCGCCCTTCCCTGCCACTGTCCCCCGAGAAGAAACCAAGCCGCGTTCCCGCGTTCAGCGGGAGTGAGCCTGAACCTGGGCTGTCTGGGTGACAGTTTCGGGTCCTCTTCCGCTTCAGCAGATGTTTGAATGGCCTGATGTGTCACAGCGTCCTGAGCCCTGGGGCTGCAGCAGTGAACAAGGCACCCACTCTGTCACCTTGTAGAGCTCAGAGTCTTGGAGAAAAGACAAAACCTAAATTATTCAGTCATTTCACAGGTCTCTTCCGCAAACTCATTCCTGAAAGTTCCCACCAGTCCACCTTGCAGTGACATCGTTCTGTCACAGAGATTAGACATCCTGATGCTTACTTAACCAGGACAGAGGGGATGTGACCAAATGCTTCAGTCGTCCCAATCCCCCCACCCCGGCCCCCCAGCCAAGAGAACTCAGGACCCCAGTTGTCTCCAGGCCCAAATGGATGAGTCATGGCGAATCAACCCGGATCTTTCTGTCCCACTGACTTCTGTGCCGCTCTGAAAGACAGTGGTCCCTCCCATCACTTACTCTCCTGAGTTTCTCAGTTCACCTGTTCCGTGGTCACTGGTGACAGTGCCAACACGAGGGAGAGCTACTTCCATCCTGTCAGAAGCAGGCAGCAGACCTCTTAGAAGACATGTGACTGTTACTCTGGAGGAGTCAGCCTCCAGAAGTGCTTTGCACTGAGAGAAAATCACAAAGGATGAGTTTTCCTTTAGAATTCTTGACAAGTGTTCTGTGTCATGTCATCACGCATAAAAAATTACGACACATGAACTCGGTCCAGCCCTAATCACTCATCCTCTTGAGGTTAAGGTTTGGGGTGCAGCTCAGTTCCACACCCTCAGTTCCCCTGTCACATACTGAACATAGGCCCCTGGGTGGGGGCCCGTCCGCCCCCTCCTGGCCCGGGTGAGCCTCGGCCCTGCGCCCCACCCGCCCATCACAGCACGGCCTTCCCCACGAGTTCAGGCTTGTGAGTTGCCCGGCAACCCAAGCTCTCCGATGGTTCCAGAAATGTTAGATAATCTTCTCTGTTATCCAACTTGTTCTTGCTCTTCGGGTGCTGACACCCTCCCCAGCCGCCTCCTACTTCCCACTCCCGAGCGGACACAGTGACCTCTGCGGCAGTGATCGTTTTAAGACTGCAGAGACATGTGGTGTGAATGAGCCACTCTTAACAGGAATTTAGCAAATGCTTTCTAAGCAATACCCACGCCATGTAATCATTATAAACCACTCGTTCCTGAGAAGTTGATGCCCTTTTCTCTCTTCTCTGACCTTCAGGCCTCCGCGGGGCCCCAGGCTACTCTCTGGACCAAGCTCATCATCTTCCCATCGAGATGGACCCGCTAATCGGTACGCCAACGTGAAAGCCCACCCCACAGATGCTGGCTGTCCTGGGTGCTTGCCCGTCACACATGATAGTGCAATAATCCTTTTTTTGCCACAAAATTAATGTGGAAAGCGTATCCAATTACTGCCAGGCGGCTGTGCAAAACATAACATAGAACCATCTGAGAAGGCTTTTGGTATTAATGATTATTTGTGGCTTGGTATTTCAGGGGTCACGTACGTTGGTTCCAAACAAGGCAAATATTTCCAAACTGCCCTTTCAGCCTACGTTAGTTATGAACAACTTTATATTTAAAATATATAAGGACTCGAAGCAATCACTAAAGAAAACTGATACTGTAGGACATCTTTTCTAGAAATCCTCAGTGGGGATAAAACACTTTTTAAAATTAAAGACGTCATATAAACTGCAAACTCACGCGCTGAGCTCTTTGCTGCTGATTAAGTAACCACAAACACGTTTATTAGCCATGTGCTGCCCCAGCCCCGGCCCCTGTCCCACCCTGTCACCCGCGAGGCGGCTTACAGCATAGCGTGGGTGCCGCCTGTCTCACGGGGCCATACCGAGCGCGCCATCAGAACGAAAAAGGAAAATGGCACGGGCAGTCAGTAAGCTGTGTCCACGTTACGGTATTTTTTTTTTCTCAAAATAGTTCAACCTTAATCTTTGAGCCCAGAAATAAGATGGAAGTCAGTCACTTCAGTGAGTTAGTTACGCCCCTACAGAAGATACCACGCTGTGTCTTTGGGAGAACGTAGGGTTTAGGACCAGGACAGTTGTGGAATCTCCGTATTCCTCTGCGTAAGAGACACCCACAGCGTCACATATAGGCGCAGCGCCGCCACAGAGAAACTAAGAGCTGCATTCCAGTAGGTGAAGGACCAATTAGATCGTTTCCAAGGGACTTAGAACCTTTGATTTTCTTTTCCTTTGCTGCCTTTTTGGAATAATTGTCTATTGTTTGCCTTCTCCGGTAATTACTATCACAATGTGGGTCGATCTGCACACATAGCAGCACTTGGACGTAATTGGCGTTAGGGTGACGGTGACCGTGTGCATCTGCGTTTTCTGTTTAAGAGTCCAGCCCAGGGACTTGGCCCGAAAGGGCGCATCCGGTGAGGGACGGCTGGCCGGCGGGGAGGCCCCGGGAGGACGGCTGGCCATGCGGGGAGGCCCCGGGAGGACGGCTGGCCATGCGGGGAGGCCCCCAGAAGACGGCTGGCCACGCGGGGACGGGGAGGCCCCGGGAGGACGGCTGGCCCGCGGGGAGGCCCCGGGAGGACGGCTGGCCACGCGGGGACGGGGAGGCCCCGGGAGGACGGCTGGCCCGCGGGCAGGACCGTGTTGCAAGTTCCCAACACCACGCGGACTCGTCCCAATGCTCCCGTGTTCTCCGCCCACCTCTCCCCACCGGTCCGCTCCCGTCTTTGTACTCCTCTGCTCCCCCTGCCGGCCTGTTCTGGAAAAGCCCCCTGTCCCTTGACAACCCAGGTCTGCAAAGCTGCTGACCTACAGTCCCCCATGGGACTGCCCCCAGAGCATCTCCCTTGCTCAGACCTTCACCCTCCCCTCGTCACGTGCATTGTAAACGCCATCAGAAATGAGGCGGGGACACCCAGCGAGACACTCTTCCCTCACACCACCACTCACGCAGCGTCGGGCCTCGTGATCCAGCTTGGTGGGCACCAGTGGACTTGTGCGTAGGGAACATCTGTGGAATTCAGTGCATCCACACATTTTCGTTATGCTTTAAATCCATTATCTTGAATTCCTTGTATTCTGTATATTTCTTGGTAGAGGAATAACCTGTATGTCTGACAATGTTTAAAATATGTAACACAGTTTATAAATAATCACTGCTAATAAAAATAGTTTATGTTCCTCATGGACAGATGTTAACCTTAGTAATCTTACAGCCTTAAAAACCCATTTCTAGACAAAGGAAGAGCAAATGTGCTCCTTCTCCAAGTGCTTGGTGGGATGCGCCCTGAAGGTCTCTTTCCTGTTTACGTTTAGCCAATAACTCTGGTGTCAACAAACGGCAGATCACAGACCTCGTTGACCAGAGCATACAGATGAACGCACACTGCTTCGTGGTCACAGCCGACAACCGCTACATCCTTATCTGTGGATTCTGGGACAAGAGCTTCAGAGTTTACTCTACAGAAACAGGTAACCTGCACAACGGAATACCAGTTCTCTTCAAGAATGCCTGTTGTTAGGCCCAAAGCTTAACGTGAGCTCCTACTTAATGATGTGGGCGTTTTTATCTTGAGCACCGAGATTCAAGTTAAATGTTCACAGTGTAAGTAACTAAGGATCGTCCCCTGCATTCTGAACTTGAGCATGAGCTCTGAGCTCACAGGACTGTGGGCCCTTCCCCACACCAACTCCAGAAAAAGACCTTAACGCTTCCCTTCGTCTGGCCCAAACCCTGAAGAAAAAAAATCACTGTCCTTATGAAGTCCTTTTCTTAAAAATTCCAAATGACAGTTCTGTATCATTTTTCCGAAGCACTTTGAGAAAGCAAATCTGTGGCTCGGTTAGAATTACCTTTGAGTTTGTGCGTCTAGAGAGTCACTTTTCACAAACCTAGTAAAATAAAAGTATTACTACAGAACGTGAGACAGCAACCCAATCAACCCTGCTGCTTCTATATTTCAGGGAAATTGACTCAGATTGTGTTTGGCCACTGGGATGTGGTCACGTGCCTGGCCAGGTCCGAGTCGTACATCGGAGGGGACTGCTACATCGTGTCCGGATCCCGCGACGCGACCCTGCTGCTCTGGTACTGGAGTGGGCGGCACCACATCATAGGGGACAACCCGAACAGCAGTGAGTGTCTGTGCAGCTCTCACGCTGCAGATCTGTCCCAGCGTGCCTTGCCTTCTTCATTTCCCTGCTGGTTTGTCCCGGGTGGCGAGGATTTTAAAGAGGAGAGCTTAGGTGGCAGAGGTCTCTGTGGGATGCAGCAATGTTCCAGGTGTAGGAGGCGGCCTCAGCTGCCCTTCCACTATCTCCAAATGTCCCCGCCCTTCAGAACTTCCCTTCAGTGTCACCTGGTCCATTAAAGCGCATGTGACTTGTCTCAGTGGAATATGTCCACTCCCGCCTCTGGATTTCCGTGAGGTTTCGGCCGTGCCTCAGTGGGGGCGCTGACTGCGTACGTAGTGGGGGGCGCATCTGTGTGTCCAGCTCACAGGGACAGAGTACCCCTCCCCAGAGGGCACGGAGGCGGCAGGAAAGGGGTGAGACGCGCGCTGTGCTTGGGGCGATCTCTAAGTGTTTTCATTCACCAGTGCTCTCCCTAAGGCATCCCGCAGGAAAAGAAGAGGAATGGGGCTCCGGAGTAAAGTAACTCCAGAGAACACCTCGTACGCTCTTGCTAGCTCTGCAGGCTCGGAACGTCTTGCACAGATCAATCTGGTGACATTTGTTTAACCCCCCGTTTCTGGAACATGTTGTTCCATGGAAGCTGTGTTCAGGGAAGAGCAGTTATTGTTCCTTGTTTTGAGGGAGCCCTGGAGGGAACCCCCACCCCCACCCCGTCTTTCCCGTCCCGTCTCAAATCTCTGGTTCCGGCAGAGTGGCACACAGAACGGGTTTTCAGTGAATACTGCAAAGTGACTGCAGACCTAGGTGAGATTTGCCTGGAAATAACGGCTGCTGTTAATTACAGGCTTCCAGCAGTTCACATGCACCCGTGTCCTGTGAAACACAGGACAGTTTCTGTAAAACGTTGATAATGGCAACTACCTAAAGCTGGGGTATTCTCACCGTAATTCGTATGTTGGTCATAGCTTAAACAGGACTCCAACATAAACTGAAACTTGACTTTGGGAAATACGTATGATAAACCAGAGATGAGAATTTCACAAGAATGCTGTGTATCTACCACCGAAGTGCTGTGTGAGAGCAGATGAGAAATGTACAAGATGCCACGTTACAGCTGCCTCCCCTGGTCCATTCCAGCCTGTGAGGGCACTGGGGGTGGAAACCAAAGTGTCATCTGCCCTCACGTCCACCCACCCCCACCCCTGAGCGTGCTGACAGCAGTACTGCAAAAATAGGAAACAACTTTCAACCCATAGGAGCACAGACCCCGCCATAGTAACAGTAAGGGAGATGGAAGATGATGGATGATAGATAGATGATAGATAGACAGACAGATAGAAGGGTGGATGGCAGAGATTGAACTAGATGACCAAATGTTCTGTGAGGTTTTACTCTTGAGCTGAACATGGTAGACGAAGAAACTAAGTGTGTTATTAAATAATGTCTCAGCACGTAGATACTGAATAAGAGAAAGTATATCTATTACATATTTCGGTCTCTAAGTTGTGAACTAAAATGTAATATTGATTAAAAAAAAATATTCAGTGTTGGCGTGATTTCCAACCAGTTTAATTAGCTACCAATTCTATGTTATAGCAAACATCATACTCTAAATACTAATGAACTAAACTCCTTATTTACTTTTTCTAAAAACTATCCTTAAAAAAAGAAACTTTATTTTTAGCAAAACTGTGGCATGGTGTGTGTGTGTGTGTGTGTGTGTGTCTGTGTGTCTGTCTCTCTCTCTCTGTGTGACATCTGATCTACCAGTGATGGCTTTATTATTCTCAGGCATGGTACATAATCATGTTATTTTTATCTATATGTATTTTCACATATTTCCAAATATTCTTTATTTCCAAAGTAGTGTAGCATTCTTTAGAAAAGTTGAATTAAGTAGATCTGTGTAGTGTCTTCCATCTATAGTGATTAAAAAGTAAGCATTATTATAAAAAACTTCTTTAAAAACAGAAGGCTGCTTTAAATTCAATTAATTAACATCTTTACAATGAAGCTCAGAAATCATTAAAATCATATTTCCAAAAGGAAGATTCTGTTAGCAGAGATAACATATTTTATATAATGTACAGCTATGAGTAAAAACTTTTAAAGAAAAATGTTAAATTATAGTAATGATCTGTGTTAGCTATTTTATTTTACATTATTTTCTAATGATCTTCTAATCCAAACTTGATTATAGCTTTGGTCCATCAGTTAGCAATAAAAGTTGGTAATATTTAGAATGTTTCAAGTTCCTTACAACAGTAGCTATATAAATAGAAAGTTTTATATTAATCCTTAAGAACAGAATTGTGATCATTGTATTTGTTAAAAGATAGCATTTTATTGATGCTTTAAATGAAGACAGGATTTTTAAAAATATTTTTATTGTTAGACTTATTGGGGTGACATTGGTTATCAAGATAGGTTCCAGGTGCACAATTCTGCAGTGCGTCGCCTGTGTGTTGCAGTATCTGCTCACCACCCAGTGTGAGTTCTCTTTTCATCACCATGTATTTGGCCCCCCCTCCCTCCTCTCCCCTACTCTCTTTTCCCACCCCCTCCCCCAATAACCCTTAAACTGTTTATTGTGTCCATGAGTTTTTTGTTTGTTTTTCTTTGTTGCTTTCAGTTTTATATTCCGCATATGAGTGAAGTCATACAGTTCTTTGTTTTTTTTCTGTCTGGCTTATTTCACTGAGCATGGTGATCTCCAGGTCCATCCATGTTGTCGCAAATGGCAATATTTCATCTTTTCTTACAGCTGAGTAATACTCCATTGTGTATATGCACCACAGCTGCTTTATCCAGTCATCTGTCGCAGGGCACTCTGGTTGTTTCCATGTTTTGGCCACTGTGAACAGTGCTGCAGTGAACATTGGGGTACATACATCTTTGCAGACAAAGGTTTTCAGGTTTTTTGGGTAGATATCCAGAAGGGGGATTGCTGGGTCAAATGGTAGCTCCATTCCCCATTTTCTGAGGACCCTCCACACTGCCTTCCACAGTGGTCGTACCAGTTTGCACTCCCACCAGCCGTGTGCCAGAGTCCCCTTCTCTCCACACCCTCTCCAGCACTTGTTATTCCTTGTCTTGTTGATAACGGCCATTCTCACAGGTGTGAGGTGGGATCTCACTGTGGTTTTGATTTGCATTTCCCTGAGAGCTAATGAGGATGAGCTAAATGAAGACAAGATTACCCTTAGGAAGTTACAACTGAGTATCATTAATACACATTTTTTCAGTATTACTTCCATATAGAAGAATTTATTTTTTGATCAAAAACTGTTGTAATCATTATGAACCTAAACCAGCTTCATAAAACCCACCCTGTGACAACTTTATTGGATGTTTTGTGTCGACACATATAGTGTGGCTTTGTTTCACCCAGTATCCTTCGGGGGGGAAAGGCTCTGCTAGAACAAACAGGATGGGCACGTAAAGTGTTAGACAGCACGCACATATGGAGAGCCTACTGTGTGCCGTACTGTCCCAGCAGTGGGAGATGCTGTGTAGTCAAGTCTGAGGTGACAGGAGTCTATTACATCTTACACTGGCACAAACACGCTTGGCCGGCGTGGCCGTACTGAGCAGTCGAGTATTTATTACATGAATCATGAGCTGCTGTCAGGTAATAGTTCTGTCATAGTATTCTGAGCATCTGCAAAATCTTACTTAGCCTTCCCTCTTGGGTACAGATTGGTGATTATGGAAAAACTGGTTTCAGCCTTTTGTCCTATGGTAATGACAGTAGTAAAAAAAGAAAAATAGTAACTAGTCATATTTAGTATTCGATTGGCTCAGAGGGTTTACGACTCGGCCTGTAGAACAGCCAGCCTGGTAGCACGTGGCACCACAGGTGCTGGTCGATCCCCATCTGTAAAGGCAGCCATGGCCCCTTCTGACCTGACTGTCACATCAGGGATCAGCTGTAGGTGTTGACACAGACGTGGCCCTTGCCCTCAGAAAACTCACCACGTGAAAGAGAAAGATGTCTTTTCTGTTCCGCTTTCATCTGTTGTCGCTACCAATCCGCAGGCCAGGGAATCAGGCCGCGTGCGTTTCCGCTCAGAATGCACTGCTGCTCAAGCCCGAAGCTCCAGTTATGTCTGAATTCATATCGAAGCGCATGGCCCAGTGCCTTGAGGCTTTGAAGGTTATATGTATTAACCCAGACTTGAAGGAGGCAGGCCTGGCATGACGCACAGCACCCCAGGAGCTGTTGGGGTTTGAGGGTTGGTTCGGTGTGTCAGAGACCAGCACGTATTTATACACCACAGCACCTTAAAGTGAGGATTTCTGTGCTCACCTCGCATGCACACTGCTCAGGATAAATGCAAGGGGCTTCAATAGACTTACGCTCCTTTTGCATTGTTGTTTTTTAAACAAATAGCTCTATTAGTGTTCACAGGGGAAAAATATGGACTGTGGACTTTTTAGGTATGGAAAGAGTTTAGCTTTCATTGTGTCAAATATATTGTTGTGAGTAATTTAGACACCTTGGGAAAAAAGTTCTTTTTCTCATTGTTTTATAGTTTCAATGAGTTTATGACCAAGACGATGTAGATTTATAAACAGGTTATTACAGAGTTTCAGACCACGAAGGAAAAAAGCAAACGCTTCCTGGCATGGGCAACGGCTGAGTTCTAGTTGTCTTATTAATATATCTTATAATGCCAATATTCATTGTTATTCTTTGAAACTTGAGACTTTGAACATAGAAGATGTCCTTGGAGATTTAAATAGGTCCCTGGCTAGATAGCGGAATTGCAGACATGTGAGGGGCAGATGCTTTCATCGGAACCAGACTTTTACACAGATTCTGAAACTAATTTGGAAGTGATAAAAATTAATTTGCGCACTTTAATTGGAAGCAGCCTCCGCCTGAGAGACAGGGTGCGGAGCGGGCCGTCTGCGCTGAACGCTGATTGAATTTTTGTCATGCGGGTGTCTTGGACTTGGCCGCGCGTCCCGCTGCGTCCCTCTGTGCAGTAGGTTGCAGCCCATCTCCGACTGGTGTTCTTTAAAAGGATCAATGCTATTCCCGCGGAATCCCCAGGGCCCCAGAGTTCATTGATTGTGGGACTTGACATTTCTCATTACGTGCCGTAGCTTCCAACAAGATAGTCACACAAGGGGCGAGGCCACATTGTCGTCTCTTCAGCAGACACTGCAAACGCCCCGGGACCGCGGCCCCGAACCCGTGCTGCTGCACAGCGTGCCGTGTCCGTGTGTGCAGCGGGCGTGAGGTGCTATGCGGCTGATACCTGCTTCGGGAATTTCTGAAACCCCAGCAATAGGAAACTTTGCAAGAGAATTACTGTTCATCCTTTCTGATCAAATCTACAAATACTGAGTAACGTGCATAAGGCACTGTTAGCTTTTCCTATTTCACTTTTTAAAAACAAGTCTGAACGGTGTGTGAACTTGACGCAAACTGAAATGGGAAGCAGCGATCAGGGGCCCCGGGGCGCACACCCCCACCCCATGCCCCACTGCTGCACCTCGGCCCTGGACTCCGACCCCCCGCTGGCCACAGCCTGTCTGTCACGGGACGTCGGCCGGGTGACATCCTCTCTTTGTTTGCATCCAGCCTTCGCCATGCGGCCATCTGGTGCACAGTTTTACGGCCACGGCTGACCAGTGTCATTGCGAGCCGTGGAAGCGTGGACAGAGACTGGCCCGGGGATGCTCCCAGTGCATGCATGCATGTTACGTGATGCATTCGCCTCCTGTCTCAGAACAGGGAAGCTCATCTCAGGGTCAGTAACTGTTCGACCATCACAGCCACATGTGTAAAACTCCGCAGCAGCTCCCGGGGACCGGGCCACGTGCGGAGGGTGACATGGGACACAGCCCGCCCGCCCACGCGGCCGCGCACTGGGAGGCTTTCTGGGGTTTGCCGCAGATGAAGGGCCACATGGATGGGTCAGAGGTGTCAACAAGACCGAAGAGGGACCCACCTCTTGTCACTGTGGACCTCAGACCGGCATGGGCACGGGAGCGAGGCATCCAGAACCTGCCTCCCCGGGAGAGGCAGGCGGTTGCAGTAATAACTGTTTGGGGAAGGGGGTGGTGGGAGAGGCATGCCCTGTGCCCCAGATCCAGGCTCAGGATGTGAGGGCAGAGGAAGGCGTACCCCATGCCGTCCCCAGAGGAGAGCAAGTGGGTGCACCAGCCCACGTTCATCTCCTGTTCGGTCACGGAGCACTGTGTATCGGCCAGAGCATGAGAGCACATCACGGGGCGCTTTCCAGCCCAAGAGGACTGGCGCAGCTCTTGGGTGCTACCCCGGCAGGTGTCTGATGTGACCCTAAAATCAATCTTGAACTCAGAGTCATGGGGATCCTTTGATTAACTCTCCTATTCCTGAGTTTGAGGCCAGAGGCCCTCAGGTCACGCGTGCGTTTGACCTGAGTGTGGACACCTCCCACGTGACCCCAGCAGGATGCCCCGAGGACCCCCCGTCCCAGAAGCGCGGCTGCGCCCGCCCAGCTCTGCTTCAGCGGGACCACAATGAGGCGTGAAGCAGTAAGACCCGTGAGCGGTCTGGCTTGGAGCGTCCAAGGGCCACGCGCCACCTCCGCGCAAAGGTGCTCTGTCAGTCCCATGCGAGGGGCAGCCGCGAAGGCCCCTGTCCTCGGTGACGATGCTGAAATGAGGTCCATGCTCGGGGACATCCACGTTCGGAGACAATGCTGAAATGAGGTCCGCGCTCAGTGACAATGCTGAAATGATGTCCACATTCAGTGACATCCACGCTCGGTGACGATGCTGAAGTGACGTCTGACGGAAGTGAGATGGGGTGTGCTTGTGACAGGCCCCTGGGAATCGGAGTCCCCAGCTGCTTGCCCATCAGGAATCCCCGTGTTGGCCGCACCGGTCCTTTATCATCCACAGTGACTCCATCACACTGAGGAAGTGACAGGGAATGGGGGGCTGGCACGGTGGCCTCAGAGGGGACGTGTCACCTGCACTTTAACCCTCAGCTGCATCCGTCAATCGGGATTTGACAGTGACAGAATGTTCCCAGGATTTTGAATGATGGGGGGTGGCCTCTGTCCCTAGTAGTGAAATGACACGCAGGAACTGTGCTCGCGCTGCGGCAGCTCCCTGACTCCACCCCCACACTGCGCTCTTCACGTTTCCCCACTTTAAAGAGGGGAGCAGGGCTTCCAGGGACCCTGAGCTAAACCGCTGACAGTTCTTCAGTTTGTTCCGATGATCTGAAGAAACTAATAAAACGTTTTAAACTTTCTAAATCAGATGCACGTCTTTGAAAAACTTATTTCCCAATAACAGAAAATGTATGACATGCGTAAGGAATATTTTGAGATTTCATACGGTTTTTCAACCCCCTGCGGCACTGGGTTGCTTCCTCTTTCTGTAGCACGTAAGGACGAGGTTTCAGAAACTGTTTTCCTGTACTAGGGCCGTCGGGAAGGTACCCGGCCACGTGATACGAAACACAGAGGCATCTACAGCTGGATTTTTTCCCCAGACGGCACTTGTAATTTTATTAAACATATAATTTCAAGGTTTTTCAATTCACCTCTCCAAGATAAAATTAATCACTTAGAAAAAGCAAGGCTGGTGTTACACACAAAATCTCACCAATTCTTAATCTTCATTTTACCAGGAACTCAGGGCGTCTTTGAAATATAATTTTATAAATGATGTAAATAGTTTCAGACGCATCCGGGCCCGCTGACACACGCAGAGGACACCCTGGCGATACTGAAGCGCGTTCTAACCCTGCACGTGCATTCGGAAAAGATGGCCCCGACCTCCGTGGGCTGCTGAACCCCGCCCCCCACACACACCCCCACGCTCCACCTAGGTCAACAGCCGGATCAGAGCCCGTGGGTCTGAGAAAGCTCACCTGGAACTGGGAGCCATTTCTAGGGGGACGAGGAGGGCCACAGGCACACGGGAAGGGAGCGGCCGGCACAGGCACAGCTCGTGACCCACGCTGGCTGCCTTTCCCGTCCGCCCACGGGAGCGTCAGATCCCCGCCCAGCCGGCCCCCTGCCCCACGCCCCCTCCAGGGTCCCTCTGACTTTCTGTTGTTCCCATTCCCTGCGTGTTTCCCACCCCAGGACTGCGGAGGGCCCTCACCGCCGCCCGAGCTGGCTCCCCCAGCACCCTGCCTCCGTGCAGTTTACTCACAAGTGGTCTGACGTTTCTCCTCATCGCTGCGCGCCTTTGGGCCCCGCCGCACCCTGTGCACGTGCGCTTGTTCCTCTCGCTTGTCATCGTCGGGTGGTAGGCTGTGCAGCGCCGAGGTTGCCCGATGTGAGCTTACGGCACGTGGGTGTGACTTCTTTACGACAAGGAGGAAAGTAACACGACCGTCTCTTTCCTTCAGCACCTTCCTCCCTCCTCCAGCTCAGAGCTCCGCGGTCTCTGTTCTGTTAGGGGCTGGGGTCCGAGAAGCATGTGTGGGCAGTTAGTGTCGCCTAGGGACCCAGTCAGGAATATTGTAATGACGGCGGCGGCGTCAGGTGGGCGCTAGATTGACCCAGTGACCACTTTGTACATTATATAAACGTCTCATCACTGTGCTCATCACCAGAAAGTAACAGCATATTGTAAGTCGACTGCAATAGAAAAATTAAAAAATGTTATTTTAAAAATCAATGAAAAATAAAAGATAAAAATAGGTTTGAGGTATAGTTTTCAATTTTTAAATAGCTCTGGATTTAATTCTGATACCTGCTAGCTGTATCCAGCCTGTAACCAGCCTGTGCAGGTTACAGCGTTGCAAAGCCTCGGGGTTGTAGACTGTAAACTGGAGCTAACAGCCTGCATCTCCCGTGAGCGGTGCCATCATTAAGGGACGTGAGGCCTGCCAACGCCTTGTTGCATAACGGTAACCAGGCACGGAAGCGTGGTCTTCACCACGGCTGTCACGGAAGCCACCCCACTCGGTTAAGTTGTCCAGCCGTCTCAGCCACCCGTGTGGCAAGTGTGCAGCCAAGGAAACCCCAGAGGAGTTAAGTGACGGGCTTGTGGTCACACCGCTAGCCCACACCCTGGACAGGCGTGCATCGTTACCGTAAGTGTTTAACGGTGCAGCTCCTCGTGGGCACCGCTGGCTCGTGGACTCACGCTGCTGTCTCCTTGCAGGTGACTACCCCGCGCCCAGGGCCGTCCTCACCGGCCATGACCACGAGGTCGTCTGTGTGTCCGTCTGCGCAGAACTAGGACTCGTCATCAGTGGTGCTAAAGGTCAGACGGCACTGCTTTCATTTCAGTCATTTAGAGCCGTTTCCTCAGGACGTGTGAGTCCCTCCCCTTAGGAGGCTCTGTTTAGTTTTAGCATCGACACTCACCGGGACTGATGGACAAGTAAGTGTTTACGGGATACTGTGTGGTCACCAGCCGTCCAGCCAGACCCCTGCGAAGCTGAACCGCAGCACGTCCCACAGGGTGTGGCCTCGACACCGTAGCAGACACGGGGAGGACGAGGGCATTTCCCTGCCGCCCTCGGGGCGGGGCCTGGGACTCACCACCCCGACACGCGCTGTCTTCCCGAGGCTGGCGCTGTGCGGAGGTTGGTGCACAAGCAAACGTGGTCACGTAGGGGTTTGGACTTTTTGTGGCAGAAGTATTTCTAGAAAAGTTGGGAGACGGAGGCCCTAATTCTGGCTCAGAATCCAGCTCTTCACGGAGGGCTCCGGGGCAGGAGGAACTGGAAGAAGCCGGTAGGGACTGAGTGCAGTGAGGCTGGGACAGAGTTGGAGACAGAGTCGGGGATGGAAGAAGCAGGGAGGGCACCTTGCAGATCTGTTTGGCTGGAAGCTGATGGCATTTTCCAAGCAGCTGGTGACATGCCTGGGCCGTTTGCAGGAGCTTATCGGGCTCCTTTTTGCAGAAGGATGGAGAGCTGAGGGTGGGGGTGGCGTTCTCTTCATCCTCGTGTCTAAGAGTAAATAACCCAGAAACAGACGCCTACAACATTTTTGTCAATGTCTTTTTAATTTATAGTAACAGCATGTATAACGTAAACCTGTAAAGTGGGGGGGCAAAGGGAAAAGACACAAAAGGCCTAGAAAAAAACATTCATTTTCTCTGAGTAATGAATGATACTGAGGTGATTGCTATTTTTTTCTCCAATTGTCTGTATTTTCTATGATGCACATCTATTTAGTAATCAGGAAAAAAACGTAGGTATAGCTTTGTAATGTCACTTGTTTTATAAAATAAGTATCTACTTAAATCAAGTGACTAAAAAATAGAAATGTAATCCATTTAAAGTTTTTGTGAGGTTTTTTGGGGAGATGGGGAGGTCATCCCAAACTCTGTTAAGCGGTTATTTTCATGAGCTCGGCTGGTACGCTTCTGATCTCATCAACACGAGCGCCCAGAGGAAACGCAGCTGGGGCACGCCCCTCCCCAAAGTGCCCCGCAGCCGCGCCGCACCGTTTCTTTCACAGACAGAGTGTGTTTCTGGGACCCGAATTACTAGATTAAATTTTAAATGTTGCCTTTCATGTAGAGACAGCAGGAAAGGTAGGACTTATATTTGATAGTACTGGATTCAGGCGGCACAATGTTAAAATGTTGATGACACGAAACAAAATTAGTTGTTTTGATGATTCTCCTAAACTTTCAGAAAATTCTCTAAAAACACATGATTGTGTGCCCATCAGTGCCTCATTGACACAGAAGCTAGGGGCTGTACCCTTTCCGTGAGCATTCTGACGGGAACGGCCACGCGGGTGAGGCTGGGAAGCCGTGTGTCTGTGTGTTAGCAGCCCGCGGCGCTGCTGGGGGCACGGCGCGTGCTTGGTGGCACGGTGCGGCGCTGCTTGGCTCTGGCCAGCGTCCTGGTTTGCCTTTCGGTTCTCCTCCCTCCTCCCTCCCTCCTCCCTCCCTCCTCCCTCCTCCCCCGCCAAACCTGCGCGCATGCCCAGCTGCGCTCTGCGCACTGGTTGAGAGCTGGCGTGTGACCTGTGCTCCCCTGACTCTGGCCGTGACTCCCCGCTCTGCAGAGGGCCCCTGCCTTGTCCACACGATCACTGGCGATTTGCTGAGAGCCCTTGAAGGACCAGAGAACTGCCTGTTCCCGCGCCTCATCTCCGTCTCCAGTGAGGGCCACTGCATCATATACTACGAGCGGGGGCGCTTCAGCAACTTCAGCATCAACGGGAAGCTCCTGGCGCAGATGGAGATCAACGACTCCACGCGGGTAGGACCGCGCTCCGTGCTGGGCGGAGACGGGGCCGGGGGGGCGACTGACGGCGCGCTGCCGCCTTCAGGGACTCGTGTCGGAATTTCTCTGGCCGCCAGCACACGGGTGCTGGTCCGACAGGCACATCAATTCATCCGATGGCTTCTCTGAGCCAACCCAAAGTTCATTCAGTCCCAAGTAATTAACTCAGCGAATTAGACTTTGCAGATAATAGCTGCTGTTGGATTAGAACTCAGACCTGTAGGGAGATTCCTCTTCACCTCCTGCCACAAACAGTTGTTTCAGTGCCGCACCCTGACGCTAAAACGTGAGCTGCTTGTAAAAGAATCCTGTGAGCAGAACCCTGGGCCAAAATCACATGCAGCCAATTGCCCTTCACTCACAAATGAACCGTAATTGCTGGATTATCGTTATTAAAAACTGTATTGAAATATGCTTCTTCCATTTGTTCTAGAAGTCTTGACATTGTTAATATTCAGGACTTAACATCATGTTACTCATTCTCGAGTTCTTCCTGGATTAGACTGATAATACTCTCCTTGGGACTTCTGTTGTTTTGTAACCTAAATCGGTTTTAGTAAGAGCCTTTGTTTATGTAAGAACTCTGGTGAATTCCGCATTGGAAATTCTGCGGCCTGGACTTTAGAAAACCTGGATGGACAGCTAACAGTGGGCGGTGACTGCAAGGGAGCAGTATGGAGGGCTCCTCAGTAGTGGCCACGGACCGTGTAGGGAGCACAGAGCGACACGCGGCTTCTCTGCCCTTTCTGCAGGCCGTGCTCCTCAGCAGCGATGGCCAGAACCTAGTGACCGGCGGCGACAGCGGCGTGGTGGAGGTCTGGCAGGCCTGCGACTTCAAGCAGCTGTACATTTACCCCGGATGCGACGCTGGCATCAGAGCGATGGACTTGTCCCATGACCAGAGGTGAGCCACGCGAGGAGAAGGGGAGTCACTCGGGGACAGCTGCGGGAAGTTCCTGATGCCCCACCGGGGTGAGATGTGCACAGGAGCCCGGCATCAGGGCGGAAGGCAGGCTCCGGGGAGCAGGGCCAGCTGAGCACAGGGGCAGGAGTGGGAGGAGAGCAGAGGGCGAGGATGAGGGGGACACGGCGGAGCTGGAACCACTCCCAACTGCCCTGTCTGCAGCCCCGCCTCCAGGCTGAGACGCTGGCGAGCGCTGGGCCGTGGCGACGCGTGGCCTGTGGCCGGGGACCCTCAGCTGGAGCCCAGGTCAGCTGCCTCCAGCGACCCGTGGTCAGAAGATACGGGCGTCCCTCCCTGCTGGGCCAGCCCCTGCCCGTGTCTTACCCACGTGTCCCTCGCGTGTGCTGTGTTGCCCTGAGGCACAGACAGTCTTTTCTTGGGAGGAAGTGATATGAGTATTGGTTATTAATAATTAATAGGATTCCCATCATCCCTCACTTTGCAACAGACTTTGCCAGTTCCTGCAACTCACCCCTGGGGTCATCACAAAATGGAAAAAAAAAAAAAAAAAAATTGACATGTAAAGTCTAAAATAAAGCTGTATAATATTACTGGGATATACCATTTTTCAATTTTTGCTATACATTTAACAGAAATAGGAAAACATTATTCAGTCAGTTTTTTCAACTATGTGTATATTGTTGATAAGAATATTGGTCTTAAAATATTATAAATACTAAACCTTACCTGATAAATTTCACAAAGCATCTTTATGATGTAAAAAAATGGTACCGAAGTCACCCAGAAAAACCACGTAATTTGGTTAAGTTGGGGGAGCGGGTGTGTCACCTGCAGCTAGGCCTGCCGGTAAAGGAAACGTGAGCAGATTCTTCGAACGTTCCCAAGTGCTGCAGCCCGTGTCCATGAATAAATGGGGTGGTTTACTGGTCCATCGCTTGTACACACAGGGGTGTTTCCAAAGCACCTGGACTAATTCGTGGTCTTAGGAGCTGAACTGTTGTCCCTGAAAGTTTTATTCCTTAAGTCATTTGCCCTCAGCATCACAGACTGAGTGCTGTGCCCCAGCAACCGTGACAAGGCCCCTGGCCCTGAGGACCTCAGCTCATCACGGCCCCCGGGTGTGAGGGGAGGAGGGCGGATCACAGCACACAGGCCCGGGCCCGGCCGTGTGGGGGTCCCGGCCATGTCGGGGTCCAGCGAGGGCAGGGCAGGTGCCGTTCCAGGCTCTGTCTCCTTATAAAACACAGAACACGCCCTCCTCCGTGTGGTTTACGCCCCCCGATTCGCCAAACAGGAGCACACGTACAGGAACGGCAGACGGACGGATGAGCACCTGTGTGCTCGGGACGGGGTGTCCGACGGGCAGCTGCGCGCCCCTCAGCCTCGCAGGCCGGGGGTGAGGGCGTCCGCCGCCCCCGCGCCCAGGGGAGCCACGAGCGCGGTCCGCCCTCTCAGAGCACCGCGGCCTCGGTGCTGCTGTCTAGTTAGGACGGGCGCCCGCATGCGCCCCTCGTGTCACTCTTCCCGTTTCTGCCCTTGCAGGACGCTGATCACCGGCATGGCCTCTGGGAGCATCGTGGCTTTTAACATAGACTTTAACCGGTGGCATTATGAGCATCAGAACAGATACTGACGGCCGACCAGGAACCAGAAGCCCCGTGGGAGCCCAGCGCGCGGCGCTGCCCGGGACACGGCGCCCACGGTGGGCACGCTCGCCCCCGTCCGCCCCGTCCGCGCACCCCGTCCCCCCAGCAATAGCTGTCGCCGTAGTCAGCAGCCATCTTACTTTGCGTGTTTTTTCACGACTCAAACACCAGCTGCCACCTCCAGCAAGCTTATTCATGTAAACTATACGGATTAGGAGATGTCTGGGTAATTAGCTGTTACTGAGAAAAGGTAACCGGGTGGGTCACGAGAGACTGTGGACGGTTCTGAGGGACCTTGTGTCCGGTTGCTACCAAGTCCAAGCTTTGAACCTAACCTGCATCCATTTCCAGCCTCTTTTCAAGCTGAGAAAACAAAACACGTTTGATACTTTGTACATCAGATGCATCTTATTTAAAGGGATACTTTTGTAAAAGTAAAACCTTGTATAAAGAACCAAACCTTTCCTAATTTTACTGTGGAGTTAGACCTTGCATGTCCTTTAGTCCTGACGTCCTGAGGGCACAGGCGCGTTCACACTGGAACGGAACGATCCATCCAAGGACGCGGCTTGTACAAAAGGGTTAAAACAGTCGTTTTTGGCATTGTCACCAGACTATGGTTTGCACTTTTTAATCTGAATTCATCCCTCCTAAGTGGCACGGGCTCACGAAGCATTTGGATACTAAGCCATCATTTGCCGTTTTGGGTACTTACGCAGACAAAACGCAGCAAGACAAAGCAGGAAGGGGGCTGGGGGTGGGGTCCTGGAGTGAACAGGAGTCACGGTCGTTAGCTCCACAGGGACGACTTCCCAGCCCCTTCCCAACGCGACACCTTCCAGAGTATCCACTGGCTTCGTGTGTGTACGTTACGGGAAAGAATCTGACGGGCGTTTGGGGCTTTTCTTTTTGTCTTTAGTTCTTGAACAGCTTAGTTTCTTTAACAACAAGTCGGACCTTATTATAACAATAACTGAGGATATTCTTTTAGGTTCTTGTGAAATTCCCACCTAAGGCCACATTCTTAGCCTGAGGCATTTCATCTTTTCTGATATAAAACGATGGCTCCCCCATGATTCTCCATCCATTGTACTGATCAAGTTACACACCCAGGGGTACGTACACTTTACCCTTGTTTCTTCTTTGTATATTTGGTGGCTGTATCGTCATAGATGTACATATTGTGTCGGTAGGGCTATGAGGCATGTTACAGGAATGTAATTTTCTCAGAATTTACACTCACTTGCAGTCATTTATTTAAAAAAGATACAACAAGATAATGGGTTCTTTGTATTGGCACTTTGCACCGGAAACATATCATTATTTATTGGTGTGATTACTTATTTGTTATTCACCTTGTACTAGTAAGTTTTAGCACTAAACTCCTTCTTCACTGTTGTTTGTATTTATGAGACTGAAATTCTGGGGAATCGGCGTAACAATTAAGTTATTCATCACCAGGCTGTAAGCAATATCTTGAGTTTGTAGCTTAGAACTGGGAGACACTGAACATCTGGAAGACAAGTTCATTTCATCTTGAGATCATGGTGAAATATTTTGGATATATAAATTCCTTAAGCTATTGTAACCATGTTTTATTGCAAAGATGTAAAATATGCCAGATGTGTGTGAGTTGGAAATCAAAAAAAGAAAAATAAAATATGCAAAGAATTCACTGATCGTTGTACATCTCACCAAACACTTCGCTTACACGCATTTGCTATGTCATCATACAAGTCGAAGGAAGGAGCTTCACCTCGTACACAGGCCTGCGGCGTCTGACCCCGTGCAGTTGCGTCCTGATGAGGTTCTGCCATCTGCTGAGACACGAGCACTTCACTCGGCCACCTGGCAGGGATTTGGGGCGGTGGGGACCGCGGGGAAGCCACCCTCACTGTTTCTCCTGCATAATCTGCTTTGGAGATTATTTTCATGCTTTGTTTTGTTTTTGTAAAGGAACTAAATGCAGGTGATGGTGAAAAGTATCATTGCGCATTACGTGAATGTTATCAAATAACATGAGTTTCATTTCAACCACACTTTGTAGTTTCTCCTCCATCAGGCATGTCCTGGGGTTGGGGGGTGGGGGCGGCTGACAGACCTGCAGAAGCCGTGTTTAGGGGGCTGCAGTGATTCAGTCTCTGCCACGCGTAAAGATGCCTTTCCATCAGACACCCGTTAGCAAGCACAAGACCTCTCTCGGTGAGGGTGAACTAGAGCGGGGTGTCAGCAGGCAAGAACAGGGGGGTCGTCAGGCTGACGGAGACAGAAATCGTGGAGGGCCGATTTCAACTGCTCAGCAGAAAGCAGAGCGGAGGGCAATCTTTAGAAATAGCGTCGGTGTGATTCTGAACACGAACCCTAGCATTTGCACGCCCACGGGCTGAACCTCGTGCAAGAAGAAACGGTATTTTGATGAGCAACCCTGCCACTGCCAGGTGAGCCGGACTGGGACAAGGGCAGGGGGACCCTGCCGGGAGGGCACACATGGGCAGAACTGAGGCCTCGCCAGAGTGACACCCCGAGTCACATGGTGGAAGAGTCTCACCGATTTTTACCTCGAACGAGAGGGTTCATGTTACGACTTCGCCGCGGTCTCAGCCGTACGCTTGCGGCCTCGTGCCTTTCCCTCCCGAGTGTGGGCTCAGTCATCTAACCTTCCGGTGCTCCCAGGACGCGCTAAGGTCCCGGAGGCCCCTGCCCCGAGGGGTGATGTCCGGAACCGGTCGCTAAGGGGAGGGCTCTGGGTCCCTGGCGGGGACGACGTGGGAGGTGGCCCCCCGGGCCCAGCGTCTGCAACAGAACCGTGCGGATCGGCTCAGGCAGCCACAGCACAGCGCCACGGGCCGGGGGGGGGCTGACACGGCAGAAGCGCGTTCCCCACCGTTCTAGAAACCGGAGGGTTACCGTCCAGGTGCCCTGGGGGGTGGGTTCTGGCGAGGCAGCCGCCGTCTCGCGGTGACGCGCCAGGCCTCGCTCTCGGCACGCTGTGGGGGGCTGGGGGGTCCCTCCTTATCCCCGGAAGGACGCCAGTCTTATCAGATCGGGGCCCCACCCTAAGGACCTCATGGAACCTCAAATACCCCCCTTCAAAGCCATGGCTCCAGTTACAGTCACACTGGGGGTTCGGGGGGATACAATTCAGTCCAACACAGGCTGCTGCTCCATGCAGGGTCGTTAGAGAACATGACCCAAGCCCGGACGTCCACGCACCTCCAGGACCTGGTTCGAATCTGCTCCCACTGACCTGCTGGAGCAACGTGGGGCAGGCTCCCCCAGGGTGCTGTGGGTCACACGCTCGGGCTGACCGGGCACCCCGCTGTAAGCGGGACAGAAAACAACGGGACTGTCACGTTTCAGACGGAACGTCGTCAGCCTAGTCCCACGGGGCTAAATTGCAGGTGTCGGCAGGCTGACCCTCTGCACCATTTGGAAGGGGACAGGGCCATTGTTTTCTGTCCCAGCCTACTACGATGCCGCACGGAAGTGTGCAGTCCTGAGCCCTCAATTACGCTGTCACTCAACAGGACTCTGACTGCTCCCTGCGTGGTCCAGAAAACTAAAAGCCAAACGCTGTGACTGGGGGGCTCCAATAAGGAACCTCCACGGCGACCATATTGGTCATTTTAGGGCCAAGTAACTGGAATCTGTTTCTACAGTGGTTCGGGGTTAATTTTCTTGTTTTGGTTCCCTTGTATTACAGTGTGAACAGCTGGGCCGTCAGACGTTGTGTCCTTTGTCCTGTGTCCCACAGCTGCCTTTCCATTCCTTCTAGAAGTGAAATGGATCAGGATGAGCGGTTAGACCGACGACTGGGCGTGGGTCTTCCACGAGGAGAAAGCAGACTTCTCTCACAGAGCTCTTCGTTTTTCCAACCATCATTCTACCCTGAAGCCCTTTAAACTGATACTGTGTTGAATGATGTCACTGCTGTTAATTGGCAGTTTGCTGGAAACCTGCTCTTAAAAACCCTCATTTTCTGTTCAAGACCTGTTTATTTTGTTACAGAATTAAAAACCGAGGAGGCACTTCCAGAAAGAGATGGGTGTGTGCGCGCGCCCGCGCGCACGTGTGGGTACCTGTGTGCACATGTTCTGGCTTTTATACTAGAAAGGTCATTTGAGAGAGAGAGAGAGAGAGAGAGAGAGAGAGAATGAAACAAGCAGAAATGAAATGAGACCCGTGTTTATACAGTTCTCTGCATTGGCCCAGGACTTATTTTTGAAAGTTTGTAAACTAGCCTCCCCGTTTAAATTGGATAAGTAGGTGCAGCTGAGTAAATGGAGAGACCTGGGTGTGCGGCCATGTGTTTCCACTTTAAAGTTACATTGAAGAGGAACAGAGGGGGTTAGGAACAAAAATAAGACGGGAAGATATAAGACAGGCTATGTTTAAAGGGAAAATGTGAGAAAACAGAGAGTCAAAACAGAAGTCCTTGTTGCCTGGCCCCTGGGGCCTGGCAACCACCCCCCGCTGATGTGGGGGTGAGGACAGCATTCTCAGGGCTGTCCCCCGCAAACCTGGGGCTGCCTGGGGCACCTTCGAGGAAGGGAATGCCACGCACAGAAACAGGGGTGCTGGGACACGCCAGCCTGGCCTGGATTCAAGCCATGTCCACCCAGCGGTCTCCCTATCGCCTCCTCCGCCTCCTCGCGCGGAGCCTTCTATTTGCTCATGTTGAAGACCCACCCAAGACAACTGGCCTGTTTCTCCCTAAGTCAGAAGAGTGACTTCCTCTGCAGGTGGAAATGTGTCACCCAATTTCTATGCTGAAGTACCAGCCGCAGTATCTGAGACAGTGTAAGATCTTTAAGGCAGGGATGGAGTTAAAAATGGGGCTATTGGGGCAGGCAGACGAGTGGCACCAGGGGTCACGAGCACACACACGGAAGGCCACATGCGTACCCAGCAAGCCAAGGAGGTACCAGCCCTGCGGCACCTTCATCTGGGGCTGCCCGCCTCCTGAACGATAAGGAATGAGTTTCTGGCGTGGCAGCTGCCGCCTCTGTGGTGCCCCGTGGGGGCACCCTGGCCAACTCACTCACTACTGAAGCAAAGCGAGCGGCAGCTCCAGGGGGTGGCGGCCACGCAGGCTTCTCCCTCTGGCACCAAAGGCGGTGCTTGGTACCTGCCCCCTGGCCAGCCCCGGGCAGGTCCTGACAGCCGCCTGGAGGGTGTGTACTTGGAGACTTCGGGGGTTCTAAAAGACCTCCCTCAGTTGACCCCGATACTCAGTAAGGCCCTCGTTGTGGACTGAATCGTGTTCCCTCCAGAAAGGACATTTTTGTGGTCCCAGTTCCCCGGACCCCAGTGGGTGGGTGCATTGGGCACTAAGGTCTTTTCAGAGTCACTGAATCAAGATGAAGCCATTGGGGGGGGGACCCTAATCCAGTATGCCTGGGGTTCTCTTAAAATGGGACAATTTGGACACGAAACATAGGTGGAATGTCACGTGAAGGGGAAGGCAGAGATGGGGGTGACATGTCTACAACACGGAGGTGGGCCGCACGCATTTTCGGGGGCAGCCATGACAGACTCCCATACACCGGGCGGCTCACGAGCTAATCCTGGAAGGTGCAGTCCGACATGGAGGCAGTGGCAGGGCTGGATTCCCCTCGGGCCGTGACGAGAGGTCATCTGGGCCTCGCCGGCCTCCTGACGCCTGCGATCCCCAGGAGCGCTGGCCACCACGGCTGGGCTTCAGCTGGGCTCCAGGCAAGCCGCCGGCTGAGGCCGTCACTCACAGAAGTCCCGCCTCCCGCCCTCTCAAGCCAGTGCCATGGGCTCCCGTTCCTGCCTGGCTGTGTCACCTCAGTGTCACCACACCACTCATGGGCTCCCTGAGTATCTTTAGACCATGGCAGCTGGCTTTCCTCAGAGCAGGTGACTGATGCTTTTTTTTTAGGTTTCTTGAGGCATAAGTGACAAATTGCAATGACAGGTATTTAAGGTGTACAACTTGGTGCTAAGATACACGCACACATTGTAGAATGATCACCACCATCAAGCTAACGGACATCACCGTGTGTGTGTGTGTGTGTGTGTGTGTGTGTGAGTAAGTGAACTTGAGCTCTATCCCCCAGATTTCCCGTGTGCAATACAGTGCTGCCAAGTGTGGTGCATCTCCAGAAGTCAGTCACCTCGCGGAGCTAAAACCTTGATCCCTTTCGTGAACACCTCCCTGTTTCCCCTCCCCCAGCTTCCGGGACCCTTGTGCTCTGAGCCACAGACTCTTGGAACCACATCTTGGAGGTGACAGTCACGTCTGCTGCATCTGTGGGTGCCACCTGGCGTGGGGGGGGGGGGGTCACTGGGGCCCCCTTGGAAGCGGCCTGCCACAACAGACACGGGACTCAAGTCCCAGACCTCCCACCAACCAGCCCTGGGTAAGTCTGTGTCCCCTGCACACACCTCCTTCATTATCTGCATAACAACAACTAATAATCGCAAGGTGGCTGACGACGCACGTGGTTGCATACGTTTCCTCAATGAGTACCTGGGCCCCCGTGGTGGCCTCAAGCCTACGCACACATTCTCTGTCACCCTTGTGAGACATCCTGTCTCTAACAGCAGTGGGCCATTTGGTCTGGTTCTGGGAGTCGGCAGGACTTCCCCCTGACCTGCCTGCGTGGCCAGAGGTGGGGGGTGCACTGGTGGTGACATCCACCTAAGCCAGGTCACAAGCGGTTGCTGTCATCTCACCTTCCTGTCCCCAAACACTGATTTCTGCTATTTCGAGGGGTGAGTTCTAGACCGAACAAGCCCACGGTTTGGGGTCATTTGTTCTATAAGCCATGGAACCTCCCCACCACAGCAAACCTGTCGAGGTCAGAGGTCACCCTCCTCAGAGTACAGGGAAATTACACTATGACAGCAGTCCTCAGCCCCGGCTCATCAGGAAGGACCACAGGCCCCAGCCTGCAAGTCAGGGTTTCCTTCCCCTTGTCCCTTGGTGATAGCATTTGGGACTCTGTTGACCTCTTTTCAAATGCATCCCGCCCACGCCCCAGATCAGCAGGGCTGCTTCTGGGTGGCGGCATGGGGTGACCTACAGAGCGTGGACACCCCCCCCCCCCCGGGAGGCAGCCTCCTCCGCAGGCCTGCACCACCCCCCAGTACTCCCTCCCCCCACGGCAAGGCACACGCTGTGGCAACCATAGAGCAGAGCCCATGCGCATCCGGGGGCGGCGTGAGGGCCTTTCCTCGGCTTGGCCACTGCCTGCCTTCCCTCCTCTTCCCCCACCGACAGGCCCGCTGTTCAACCTCCACGGAAAGTGGCGGACTGGGTCCCACCTGTGCCAACGCCACCGCCACCGCCCTCTCCACCCACACCTCTGGGGGACCCCAGGGCAGCAAAATTCTCCCGCTGACCCGGCACACCAGGTCAAGGTGAAGCCCAATCTGTGCCCCCACTGCCAACAGGGACGCCTCGTGTCCCCAGCTCTGCAGGAGAACCAGAGAGAAAGGCTTGCGGAGGCTGTGGGGCCAGTTTCGGGGGTGGGGTCACCGCACCCGCGACAAGGGCAGAGGTGTCCTGCCCAGCTCCGGCGCCCAAGGCTGTCCCCTCCTGTGTGTTCTAAAGACAGCAGGCCCGGGCCCAGGATGAGGGAAGGTCCGCAGCGCGTCCCGGCTGTGAAGACGCCCCGCCCCAGTGCCGCCCCCCTCTGCGTGCCTGCCGTTACCGGGCGGCGCAGCCTCGCTTCCCCGTGGGCTCACGTGCGGCTCCGGGCGGCCCTCGGCGCACAGCCTCCGCTCCGTTCACGTCCCTCGTGGAGCAGGGCTGGAGCTGGGGGGACACGTCTGCTGTGGCCTTGACCCCGAGATGCTCACGTGGGAAGGACCCTGTCGGGGTCCATGTGACGGACCTACCTACGAGGAGAGGCCCGGCCCGGGAGCACCCGCGGCCTCCTGGAAACTTCCCGCTCACCTCTGGAGGGCGGAAGTCATTACCTACTTCGCAGATTCGGCGCGGAGGGCGCATGCGTGCAAAAGGCCCCGTGTGCGGTCCACGGGCGAATCGACAGTGTTCCGCCTCCCCTCGCGCGCAGGCGCCGCAGCCACACGGTGGCCCTAGGCGAGGCGGGGTGGGGCGGGGGAGGGGCGGTGGTCCTGGGCGGGGC
>PVJL010009275.1:0-58713 GCA_004026885.1 Lyroderma lyra
AACAAAGAACTGCATGATTTCACTCATATGCGGAATATAAAACTGAAAGCAAAGAAAAAAAGAAATGAACAAACAAATAACCCATGGACACAATCAATAGTTTAATGTTTATTTGGGGATGAGTGGGTTAGGGAGGGGAGAAAGGGGAGGGGGTGGGAGAGGAGTGGGGGAAGCTAAATATAAGGTGATGGAAAGAGAATTCACATTAGGTGGTGAACTTACTATACATCAAGTTGACAATGCACTGTAGAATTGTATGCCTGAAACCTATGTAATCCTTGCTAACAGATGTCACCTTAATAAGTCTAACAATAAAAATGAATTAAAAAAAAAAGAATAAGGCTGGTGGCATTACATTCCCTGACTTCAATTTATAGTACAAAGCATCAATAGTCAAAACAGCTTGGTATTGGCAGAAAAACAGAAATATAGACCAATTGAACAGAACTGAAAACCCAGAAATAAACCCACAAAAACCATACAATGGGGAAAAGATAGCCTCTTTAGTAGGTGGTGCTGGGAACACTACAAAAAACATATGCAAAAGAATGAACCTGAGCTGAGAACTCTCTCCATATACAAAAATTAACTCAAAATGGATTGAAGACCTTCATATCAGACCTGCAAAAATAAACTTTATAGAAGAAAACACCGGTACTAAACTGATAGACCTAGGACTCAAGGAAGACTTCATGAACCTGACCTCAAAGGCAAGGGAAGTAAAAGCAAAAATAAATGAATGGGACTTTATCAAACTAAAAAGCTTCTGCACAGCAAAAGAAACCATCAAGAAGGCAAAGAGACAGCCAACTGAATGGGAGAAAATATTTGCAACAATGCATCAGATAAGGGTCTAATATCTAAAATATAGAAAGAACTAATAAGACTTAACAACAAAAAAACAAGCAACTCAATTAAAAAGTGGGCAGAAGAACTAAACAGACACTTCTCCCATGAAGAAATACAAATGGCCAGCAGACATACGAAAAAATGCTCATCCTCATTAGCTATCAGGGAAATGCAAATCAAAACCACAATGAAATACCACCTCACACCTGTGAGAATGGCTATTATCAACAAGACAAGGAATAACAAGTGCTGGAGAGGATGTGGAGAAAAAGGAACTCTTGCACACTGCTGGTGGGAGTGCAAACTGGTACAACCACTGTGGGAGACAGTGTGGAGGTTTCTCAGAAAATTGGGAATGGAGTTACCATTTGACCTAGCTTTCCCACTTCTGGGGATCTACCCAAAAATCTTGAAAACCTTTGTCCACAAAGACTTATGTACCCCAATGTTCATTGCAGCGCTGTTCACAGTGGCCAAAACATGGAAACAACCAAAGTGCCCTGCGACAGATGACTGGATAAAGAAGCTGTGGTACATATACAAAATGGACTATTACTCAGCTATAAGAAAAGATGAAATATTGCCATTTGCAACAAAATGGATGGACCTGGAGATCATCATGCTTAGTGAAATAAGCCAGACAGAAAAAACAAAGAACTGCATGATATCACTTATATGCAGAATATAAAAACTGAAAGTGACAAAGAAAAAAAGAAATGAACAAATAACCCATGGACATAATCAATAGTTTAATGTTACTTGAGGATGATGGGGATAGGAAGGAGAGAAAGGGGAGAGGGTGGGAGAGGAGGGTGGGGGGCTAGATATATGATGATGGAAAGAGACGTCACAATAGGTGGTGAAATTATTACACAAGTTGACAATGCACTGTGGAATTGTATGCCTGAAACCTATATAAATCTTGCTAACAGATGTCACCCCAATAAGTCTATCAATAAAAATGAATTTAAAAAAATCTTCTTGGAAAGATGAGCTCTGAGTCAGGACTTGAATAAAATGAGAGAGGGAACAAAAACAGTATCTGGTGAAAGCATTCCAGGAAAGGAGGACTACTAAAACTAGTGACCTAAGGCAGAGGATTCTTTGTATAGGCTAGAAATAGTGAGAAAATTCTGGTTATAGATGAGTGACGGGGAGAGTAGAATAGGATGAAGTCAAAAGGTAATGAGGATCCATTTGTGTAGGCCCTTCAAAACAATTATAAGGACTTGTGTCTTTACTCAGTGAGAGAAGACATTTTGGCTTCTCTGTTGCTAAAAGACTTTAGGAAAATAAGAATAAATTCAAGGAGGACCCCACAGTAACAAGATAATTGATGACAGTAGCCCAAATAAAATGGTTATAATAATCGGTGAAGAAGTAGTATTCTGAGTACATTTGGAAAATAGAGCCCAGCATATTTTTGTTATGGATGTGAAACAGAAAAATGAGTGTAGGATAGCCTTATGGTTTTTTATCTAAGCAACTGGAAATTTGCCATTAATTCAGATAGAAAAGGCTATAAGTAGAGCATATCTGGGGGAGAAATTATCCCAGTAGAGGTATCATAAAGGTAGTTGATATGTAAGTTTAGAATTTAGAAGAGAGGTCTGATTTGATGGTATGATTTTTAGAAGTCTTTAATATATGCTACTTAAAGCTATTAGACTACATAAAATTACTAATGGAGTGAGTAAAGAGGGAGAAAAGGTCAAAATACTGAGGTTTGGGCAATTCAGTATTAGGAAGTTGGGGAGAAAATGAGAAAACAGCAAAGGATACTGAGAAGGAGTGACCATGGAGGTAATTAGAAAGCTGTGTGCAGTATCCTGGTATCCAAGTTAAGAAAAGTATTTAAGGAGTGAGTAATCAACTATGTCAGCTATTGGTATGGGACAAATAAAATGACTGAAATTTAATCATTGGATTTAAGAAGTTGGGTCATTATTTACCAAAGAAAGAGTAGCTTTAAGATAAAAGCCAGATTTCAGTGAATTTATGGTATAATAGTAGACAAATTTCTGGAAACAGTGCTTAAATCATATGGTGTTTTCCTATAACAAAGAAGAAATAGTGCAGTAGTACCTAGAAGGGTGAGGAACAACATCAAGAACATTTTTATCACTTAATTGTAATTTTTATTATTGTATTTTTTACTTTGTTAAATTGCACGGTCTTTGAAAATAAAAGTGGTAAAAATTTTTTAAATTTACTTAAAACATTGTAACAATGATAAATCAAATCATAGTCCTTTTTGTGTAAAAGCATAAAAATTACAATGACAAAAAGTGACACAGTAAACAAAGAGGTACACATGTTACTTTTAAATATAACACAGGAAATACAGTATCAGTAAAAAGCCTTCTTCACTTTTAATGTCTGTTATTTGAATTTTATGATTTTTATAGTTTTGTTTGAATTTAATTTATATATTATTTAATTTTCTTAATAAAGAACATCTTATAACTGGAAAATAACAATATGTTAATAGGTTGATAGTAGTGATACAATAAAAATAGGAACATTGATGATGTAGAAGCAATGGAGAACAGGTGGAGAGAAAAATTTAAACAATGAATGGCATCTAGTACAGGAATTATGAAAAGGCTGGTTTATATAGAAACATAAAAATTGGTCTACAGGCAACAGGAATGGAACCATAGGGTGTGGGTACAGATACTACTAAGTGTGTTGATATGGTGTTCAAAATCTGTGAACATTCTCTTTTGATTGCTTTGGTTTTCTCATTAAAATCAAAGGTCATGAGCTGGGAGAGGAAAATGTATTTGAAGTGCAAATAGAGTTATAAAAATAATCAACAATGATAGTGAGGGAAGGTATGGACTGGCACCACAGAGAGTCACCAACAGAAGATCCATGGGTGCTAGAGCAGTCTAGTCATTTAGTCCTTACCAGCCTGATGCCAAAGGCAATTGGCAGGGATTGCGTTCCTGTTGGATAATGTTTCCCACAGCTACAACTTTTTCTATCACTTCTAGTCTAAAGATGGTAACAACTTACTTGCTGTCACTAGGGTGCTTCATAATCCCTTGTTGGTTTACTTAAAGCAAAAGTGGTGCCTACATTAAACTTTTCTTAATTACCCCATTAGGGTTTGCCATCTGTTTTCTCCCTTAAACTGTAATTGGCACCAGGAGTAGTCCCAGGAAGAAAACCTTAAAATTAAGATTCTGGGATTTGGTGGTTTACATATTTTAGAAGCACATGTATATCCTTTTTCCAGGGTGGAAACATAATAAGCAAGTGCTGTCATTTAAATTTCAAAAAAATGATCATCAACAAAGAAACATAAGGAAGTGCCAATGGAAGGCAAGGTTTTGTGACTAGGTATCTATGGAGTTAAATAGCTATGGTGAGACTAGGGGTTACAAAGATTGTAAGATGAAATAGCTTTTCTGAAAGTCTTAAAGATCCATCAAAGAGAAACTGAAACACAAATAGTTTTGGATGCCACTTGCATGATAAAATAAAAATTTTAGGGCAATATTAAAGGATTGTTTAAAAATCTCCTATAGATATAGGATCAACCCCAGGGCCTAATTATAACCACAGTAGAATTACAGATAAAATTTAATGTACAACTTCACCAGATCTATGCTAAGAAAAGGTCATAGTTGTGAAAGAGTGGAAGGCTGAGACATGGCAGGGTGCACTAGGGAAGAAACAGATAAAGCTGAGAAATTTGAATGCCAAATACATAAAACACTGTTAATGAAAGCAGCTCCCATTTACATAAATTGGAGAACTTGCTTCTTAGCAGAATTCCAATTATCCTTAGGCCTAACTACCAGTCTTCTTATGGCCTACAGGTACAAGAAGAAAAGATAGATGCCAACATAATTTAAATGGAAAAGTTTGAGTACTAATCTAAAAGTTGTCCACTAAAAGAGTTGTAGAATCTTGTCAATTCATATCAGAGTCTGAATATTATGAATGAGAAGGAGCCTAATTAGGTCAAGTAGCATAAAATGTAAGACCAGTATGGGTTGAATTTATTGAATGTGCTCATTACTTAGCTTTCAGTTTGTATTGATTTAATCACTGGAATGACCATTTATAGTATGCTAGGATGTTGAATTAAACAACACAAGTCTATTGCCAATGAAATTGAGGTGCTGGAAAATGGGGGGTCTACTGAATGGTTATGATATCAAAAGGCTCAAATAATGTTAGAATACATGTATTGTGTTGAATCTGCATAAACTATTTCCTAGCTTCAATGCTAGAAAATATGGGGACATACTTTTATTCTTCTTAGAAGCTGTGTGGTGACTTTCTTTTTATAATCTGGAGATAATGGTGAGAGATACTGTTATAGAATGGTACATTCCAATTTTAATGGGAGTAGTGGAATGTTGACATATTGGAGCAATAGTGATGCTAATGTGTTAGTAAAACAAGGGGATAATTAACCATAATAAACTTCAGACAGAAATTACAATCAGAGTACTGCCCCAGACAGTAATATTAGCTAATTGCTCATAAGAGCTCTGGGAATAAAATAGGTGGGGAGGCTATTAAGCTGATGTTTGAAATATATATGTGGGAAAATTCTAGCAGTGAGCAAAAAAATAATTCAGATTATTACAGGGGATTGATGGTCTCTTACTCAAGCATTAGTATATTTAAGCCATTTCATAGAATCCAAGGTATTTATTTATGGAGAAAGCTGGGGCTCTTTGAGGAAATTTCGCCAATGTTAACACAAGTAAATCATCCTCTACATTTCCTCTTATAGAAACTCAGCAATTTATGAAAACAACTGTGTACAGGAGAATGAGCATAAATCAGACTTTGAGTTTTGTAAATGCTGGCTTCAGACTGATACTAATTCCCAGTGACTTGAAACACATTGGACAAATTTGGGCCTTACAGAGGTCAGAAGACATGTAGAGTCTTAGACTAAGTTAAACTCATGATGATAATATTCCCAGTTCTAGAATAAATAGTGAAAATACATAATAAAGTACCCAAATTAGTTCCACAACTAGTGAAATGTGTACTGTCATAGTAAAATGACCTAATAGAAGCTACTGAAACATCCCATCTCCCTATAATATACTGAAAGCAATGCTGAATTACTAGAGAATTTTCAGATTAGTGTCAGCACCAAAAAGTTGGAAGAAAGCAAGAGTAATAATCATTTCTACATCCCCTTTTACCTCTCCTGTTCAGCCAGCACAAAAACCAGATAGGTGAATGTATTGCCAATGACTGAGGCCAGGAAGGTACGCATTGCATCTGGGCAGACAGAAGAAGAATTGAGGAGCCACAAGCAACTTAAACATAGCCTTTATTCCATAAGTGCAGCAGCAATAAGTGGCATCTGGGAGTTTCCCCTTAATAGCTCATAGTCTGTAGCTCTCATATCCCATAGCATGCTCCAGCTCTAATTCTAGCTCTAGCTCTAGCACCAGCTCTACTCTAGCTCTTGCTCTTGCCCAAAGTGGCTCCCAGCTCGACCTCCCAGCTTATCTCCTCCCGTTTGTCTGTCTCTGGAGAGGCCCAACCCCTTATATAGGCAGAAGAACAAAGGTGGCAGGCTGCTAAGGGCAAGCTCATAAGGCCCACAAACAACAAAATGGCTGCTCCCTGGAAGAGTGCCAGTCACAGCTACATAACAGGTGCATATCCTACTGACAGATGGCAGATGAGAAAGCCTGAACTATTTCACTTGCCCCAAAATGGACTTTGACCATGACTGGATTTTGCAAATTTAAGAAGTCCTGACAAAAAGAACCATAGTTCAGATATTGTATCCAATCACTGGCACTAGTATGCAGCTTTAGATATGGAATTTTTGTTTTCTAACTTCTATTTGTAGTAAATATAATTGGAAACCATTTGTCTTTACTTTGCAAGGAGAGAAATACACATTCACTGTCTTACCTGAAGATTATTTTTGATGTTCTGCTGCCTATCATAATAGATCAGTGACATAGGTTTTCTGAGTATGATACAGACTATCACATTTGCTAATTATGCAATTGTATTATTAATATATTGATGACATTATGATAATTGAACATGACAGACAGGAGGTAGCAAGAACTTTAAAAATCTTAATTGCCTAAGTAAGACACATAATTGCTAAAGTATGAGAGATAATCTCCAAAAACCACCTGCCCAATCAAGTGTCAATTATAACTGAATAAATCTGGGGGGGAACAAGGTACAATTGATACTCTTAAAAACATAGACATCTGAAAAATGAGGCATAAGTAGCTGAGCCATTTACAGCTCACAAAGAGAGTGACACATAGTTGAGAAATTGGATGTTAGAGAAAATCCACATCACATCTAGTGGTGCAGCTCTAAATTTTTGTCGTAAAATTCAGAAGGCAGTTTTAAGTTGGGAACAAAAATAAAGGTTCTGTACCACTTCAAGTCTGTACTACAAGCATCTTTGCATTTGGACACCATAACCTGAAAATCCAACAATACAGAAACTTTTTATGGCAGATGAAAATGTGAAGTGGAGCTCCTGAAGAATTCCAATGGGAGAATTCTATTATAGCAGCAACAATTAACCATTAGTAAAAGTAAACTTTAGATTTCTACTAGGCTGTGATAGTGTTTAAACACTTCACAGCCTGGGACACTATATAACTATATGATTTGAAATTCCCATTATGAAATGCATACTATTTACTTTAAAAAAATCCAAAAAGTGATTGTGCACTACAGCATCCATGCTCATTCAAGCATATCTGAAAAGTTTAATTGCATGAGAATTGGACTCAGATTCTCATGTGATAAGCATCTATCAAGTGCTACAGACTTTCTCAGGGGTGAAAATAAAAGACAATAGTGAAGAAAATTCATCCCCATGAGAAGAAACATAGTATCTGTTTGTCCAAGCCAAACTGAAGGGGAAAGGCCCTAGGTATACTGAGTTACATGCAATGGCTAATGTGTTGGCTAGAAAGAACAAGACTAGAAGAATAATAATAGGGTCTGAATGATTAATAATGTGAATGAACCATTTTGAATGAGCAGAGTGTGAAGATATTCCCATGGAGATATCCTCACAGAATGTCTACTGCAGAGTAACTTCTCAATCATCTGATAGAAAATATGACCCTTCCTCTCAGCCTGCATGTCCCCATATTGTTGACTATGTCTGTAGACAGTGACAAACATAGAGGTTATGCATTAGTTCAACAGTATGCAATAAAGGCTTCTCCTTACTATGGCTGATCTGACTACCACCACTGTTTATTGCATAATATATCAACAGCACAGACTGATGCTGAGACTCTAATATAACTTTGTTTCCCTGGAAGACTAGCCAGCCACCTAATGGAAGTGTGGAAACTTTCTATCACAGAGGACACAGTTATTTGTACTCATCAAAATAGATACATTTTTCACACATTATACTTTTTGCCTTAACAGAATTTTTTTTCAATGCAACCTTAGAGAATGATGTTGCTATTAATCCTGGTACTTAAACATCATTGCCTCTATTAAAACAAAACAAAATTTTTAAAACTTATTTTGTAACAAAGTAAGTATAGCAATGACTTATGCCTACAAAATTTATGGATTCTACCACTTGTCCTATTTCCAGTAGCATTTAGTTGTATAGAACATTGGAATGGCCTGCTAAGCCTCAGTTAAGGTGTTAGTTGAGAAGTAATACCCTTCAAAGCTAGGGGGTTTTCATCATAGTCAAAATTCACTGGTCTAGGAATCAACGGGTAGAGGTAAAATAGGACTTTTCTAGCTGTTATATCTATGAGTAAGAGATGCTATATAATTATTTGTGTCCCATGAAAATGTATATGTTGAAGCTAATACCCTCAATATAACTATATTTGGAGATAGAGTTGTAGGAGTTAATTAAAAACAAAATCATAAATGCTAATATGATGGGATTTGTGGCTTTAAGATGACATTTTCTCTCTCTCCTCTCTCTTTCTCTCTCTCCCCTCTCTTTTCTCTTCTCCTCTCTGGTCTTCCCTTTCTCCTCTTCCCTCTCTCTCCCTCTCTTTCTCAATGTGCATGTACCAAGGAAAATCCATGTGAGCACAAAGCTAGAAGGCAGTCAAACCAGGAAGAAATCTCTCAGTAGAACCTATGCTAGCACCCTGATTTCAGACTTTATGCCTTCATAACTGTGATAAAATACATTTCTGTTATTTAAGATACCCAATCTATGATACTTTTTATAGCAGCCCTAGAAAACTAAGGTAAAGGTGTTTTGCTTCCATCTCATAATCTTATTCTATGTGCACTTAAAGGTGTTAGTGCTCATGACAAAACACAATTCTTATTTTGTTAAAATGGAAGCTAAAACTGCCCAATTACCATTTTGGATGCCACAGGCTACTGAACAACAGATGGAGAAAAGGTTTATTTTATGCTTATGGTGGTTGAAAACAGGATTCCTTCTATGTAGCATAAGCAAAGGGAGCACAAAACTAAAAGAATTCACTGCTGCTTAGTACATTATCGAATAATCAGGTCAATGGGAAAAAAGACTCAAAAATGAAGGCAGGACCACAAAAACACTTGCAATTCTTCAGGAACTAAGAAATGTGTCACCCCATTGGGTAAAACCCTGTTCTAACTGAGGTATTGGTGGAAAGTAAAAGAAATATAGAATTTGAGGAAGACAAAAAAGTATGATACATTATTTAGGCTTGCTTAATGGCTAGCTGTAAAGACAGGGAGTGAAATAAATGTTATTTAATCATTTCTTTTCTATTTTTCCCTTGCCATACTAAAAAAATTTAAAATATTAGTGAATGTTTTATGTTTCAGGTTTTAGTGTAACTACATTGACACATGTCAACCTAATAAGATAGCTGGGTGGATTTTGTGCATTTCTTTCTTGCAGGACAGGGGTAAGAACCATTGGGGCTTAGGAACAAAGTTATCTTACATTTTCATCTCCACATCCATTATGCCTCCCTTCTCACTTACTGTTGATCCTGGAAGTTTTATCTATATGGACTGGCTCTCATAAGCTTCAGCTACTGGTTGGGATTGACCAATAGGAAATCTTAGCAGAATATCAGAAAGAGGGACAATAGTGAGGTCAGGATCTTCGAGTCTTGAGTTTCACCGTCACCTATTTCTACTTTTGTGAGTGTCCAGCATCCTGCACAGTATGCTATGTAATCTCTGTTCCTATTAACGTAATATCCTCTGAAATTTCCTTCCCTCTTTTTCCTTGGAAAATGCTTATCTTTCTGAATAGGTTTAGGTGTAGCCTTTTCTAGGGACTTTGTCTTTTACTCTATAGTTCTCTCTTGTTACTCTTCCTTTTTACTTTTATTTTATTTTTGTATATATCATGATTATTGTAACTTCCAGTCTATGAAGCTTTGTCTCCCCTAGACTGGGACCATGTTTCATTCATATTTGTATTCTAAGCTATACACACAGTACTTGGCATATAATAGGCTCTCAGTAATACTTGTTAAGTTGCCAGTGAGTGAACAGAAGGAAAGGGTAGAGTATGACCTTGGAAAAATTGAAAGGCAGGGGCAATTGAGATTTCTGATTTCAGAGTCTCAGGGTAATGGGGCGGTGCTGGTAGGTGCAAGAACAGCTGTTGCAAAGAAAGAAGTTGAAAGCAAAACTCAACATATTCTGTTTTGTCTGTAGATAGTTCTAATTTTTAATGCAAAATCTTTGGTGCAATAGAGGATTCAATATATTCACTTGTAGGAGATAAGCAGAACTGAGAGAATGAGACTATGTCTATGAGAAGCAATATCCTAGAAATGCCAATATAGATTTAACACACATTTTTCAGCTGTGCCAGTTCCTAAGTATTTCTGAGCTTAGAGCAAAACTGTGTTTCAAAGCCTACTCCAAGCTTTAAGTGCCCTTGCTAAATACTGAAGGCAGTTTAAAATTGGGCAATTAAGGACTCTAGAAATTCTCATAAACATTTTAAGGATACACTGGCTGAGCTGTCCCTATTTCATTAAAGTCCTGATTTGATCTATTCCCATGCAAAGCTATGAGCACCTACTTTTTGGAAAGCAGATACAATAAGTTTGATATATGATAATGTAACAAGTCAAACTCTGTTACATAAATCTGTTTTCTGAAAAATTAAGTGCAATGTATTTGTTGGGAAACTTTATTTTTTCCTCAAAAGTGGTTTGAATATGATGGTCTAATTCAAGGAAAACTCCTAAAATAGTAAAATTAAGAAAAATAATCTGGAATAGAACATACACATTCTAAAACAAATGCATATCTCCAAACCTAGAATATAGGAGATATTTAATAAGTATTTTTGAGTGTATATCCTGCAATAAATTCAGCAAAATTGAAAACTAATGAAACTATTGCTATTAACAGAAACCATAGACTTTCCTCTTTTCCTGCTTTCTCCAGATGCACATAACAAATGGTGATACTAATTGCAACAGGTAAATGTTCTGTACAGGTCATGGCCTGTAATTGTCTATAACATTACAGGTCATTTGTATGTACCTAATTTATTTTTTAGGCACTTTCTCTCTGGGTACCGTATTTAGGCCTGGCATTTCTTTCAGCTAATGTGCTGAATTGGCTTTGTTTTTGGATTGGCAGCTTCTTGAGAATTTTTCCTACACTGTGCTTCAAAGTAAACATACTGTTGAGAAATATGGTAACAAATATTTCCTGGAAAACGTATTGATTTTCCATTTATATTATTCCAAAGGATAAGAGTTAATCATTGTTTTTAATTTTGACAACCATTCACAACTGAGCCAACAATATTTTACCTGCAGAATCTTCAGTATAGATGTATAACATTTCTTTAAAAACAAACAACAAGATTCCAACAGATCCTGTATATTCTTACATTAGAAAAGTAAGTGAACTACTGTCAACATCTTACAAAGCATAGTTGAGCATTATAGCTGTTGGGGCTTACAACTGAGGAAAAAGATATGCAATATGCAGATGACTGTGATACTGGTTTATCTAATTCCTTTAGGGTTTGAATATTCGTTGTTATTTGATCCACAAAGTTTTTCTATATTTTTCCTTCCTGAAAATTTCTGTTGCTACTTTACATTGGAAAATTAAGATTTTGTGTAGCAGAGTTTTTTGAAAGGTAATAAAAGCAAACACTTTGATTTTTATGTTAGACATAGCAGTAAATATATGTAATTGATGCATGGGTCATTAAAAGAAGATGGGTATTTTATTTCTTTTTGTAATTTCTACACATATTCACTGAATTCTTGTAAATTATGATGCCAGGTAAAATATGTTTTATTTCTATGCAAAGAAAATCATTGTTACTTCTTTCTTTTTTTCTATCAAAACCACAATTTTTAAATTGTAAAGCTGTAGCATGTCTAGTGATGAGATAGAATAAGTGAACTAACAAGTGAAGAAGTTTAGATGTGTCCTACATTTATTTCATTAATATTCTCTCTATAGTCTAGTACATTACTACAGAGACAGTGCAAATTTCAAAAGAGCCTTTTGAAAGCATTTGCTAAAATTTCAATTTCAAAAATGTTTGTAAATTGCCTTGTAAATAGTTACTAAAAATTATTTATTTATTTTGTCCTAAGAGAGTGAAAGAAATACAGAGGAAATAAAAGAAATAAAGAAAACAATATATTTGCTAATTCTATATAGAATAATGTTCAATTTTTAAATAAGTAAATGGCACTTTTAAAAACTTTTGTAAATCAGGAATAGTGTGCACAATCCCTTAAATGTTTTGACCACAATATCATAATTGTTTAAATTTATTTTATGTACTATTAAAAGAAAACAGCCAATTAGACTTGACATAGTGCTTTTTATAGCATAAATTTTATTTTATTTTATTGAAATTACTATTTTCAGACTATGTAGATAGAATTGTTTTATCGTGTGTCAAAATTGTTTATACAGATAAAAAATAAGCAAAATAAATTGGTTAATGTATTCTTAATGTTTCTTCATATTCAGAATCTGACATTCCCAAATCACTTTTTGGGTCAAAGTCACCAACCATTGTTTTCTTTGTTATATATATATATATATATTTTTTTTTTTTTTTTTTTTTTTTTTTTTTTTTTTTTTTTTTTTTTTTTGGTATTTCCTGGAAGATTGCTCCCATGTTATTCCTAGGATTTTCTCCCCATTGATGCCCATTGTGCAAATTTTTAGGCAGATGTACAAGTAATGAAAGCTACATTATGCCAATCAGCTTCACAAGTGCTTGTAAGATTCATCTTGAATTTAGAGTTGTTGAAAAATGAACAAAAAAAGAGATTCTGAATCAACTCAATTATAAGAGTAACATGAGTAATTGATCTGTTCTGACATATAAAATAAACAATTGTAGCAACAGCAACTCCATTATTTCAATCATCCTGAAATTGCAATATAGCTGGAAAATTTAGAGAGAAATAAAAGCAATTCAAAGTAGAAGATGAAAGATTGTGTGACTGAAAGTAATTAATATCTGATGGTGGAGATTTGGGAAAATAAAATGAAATATTCAACTTTTAACAACCATTGGGTTGGACTTCTAAAAATACTTTTTCATGAATTATTTTGTGATTCTATGTCATCTAATTTGTAATTTTATAAATATCAATCTAAAATGCTCTACTTCTCTTAATTAAAATGCTAAATTGATTGTCACAGCTAATTTATTTCAATTGCTTAATTAAATCACAACTCATAAGTAACAATGTTTAAAAGAACAATAAATTTTATAGAAGATAATCATTGAAAAATCTTTATAATTATCTAATAATGTTAAGGATCATTTTTAAACTTTTATTTTTTAATCCTAAAACATGGCTGCAACATCCTTGCTAATAATCCAAAGCAAATTCAGCTGGATTTGTTTTTTTATCCTACATCAAGATTAGCATATACTGTCATAAAGATAAAACATGATATAACCCTTCATCTTAATAAGTGGTGTGTAAAGATCTGAAAGAACATCTTTCCACAAAAAAGTGCTTGAGATCGTTATATTTTAATGTTTAATACTTCTTCTTAAATTATAACCAAGTATTCAGTTTGTCAAATGTTTAAAATCAAATTTAATTGCATTAGAAGATATCCATCATACTGTGACATTATATTATGTCTTCATTTGTTTTATTTCCAAAATGTATGTTTAAAAAGCCATTGTGTATCTCTCTGAATTAAATTATGACAGTTATAGCATCATTCTTCATTTTGCAGAGAAATGAAAATATAAAATATTTCTCTTTGTTATAGTCTAGATTACATAAAATGGGATTATGTTTCAAACTTTGTTCAAAAAATAGCAACCAAACTCAGAAAACCAAAGAAGCAACAAGAGATTGGATAAAGAAAAGGGAACAACAAAGATTATTCACACTCAGGTGAATGACAAAAGAAGAGAATGGCTAGAATCTGATTGATGGTCCAGAAATGCCTAAAATTTCAAGCTCAAAATTGGTGCTTAGTATGCCAGCTGTCTGCCGACAGTATGTGAAGACCAAAAATATCTCTTCTGGACATTTTTTATCAGATATGGTGTTTCTTGAATTTGGCAACTCCTTTCAAGTTCTTAATTTTCCTTGAAGAAAGAACCTAAAGGCTCTCAGATAAAATAAAAATCATGACAGCATTTAAATTTAAGAATGAAAATATTCCTTTATCAGACTTTATATCCCTTCAAGCTTAATTTTATAATAAAGGCACAAATATTTCATACACGAAATCTAATATTTAGTTGTATTTATATTCCTTGTGGAAAACAAACAAACAAACAAACAGTTACCAGGGAAAGAAAGTTTGTAATATTATGAAAAACATTTAACTGACAGCAGATTTAAATCACACTAATGGAATTTTAAAGTTATTCTGAGTTATATTTAGACAATACACTAAACAGAAAGTTTAAAATTAAAATTTCCCAATAGAAAGTCCCTCAGCTGTTTAGAATATTTGAATAAAAGAAAATTTATTTCTTCAGCAATTCTTACAAATTAAGAATCTCACTGGACATCCAAACAATGGTTTATTCTGTGACTTAAGCTATCTTTCATTAGCTTCAGCAAAACACAGATAATATTTGGTCACCTGTCTTAGCATACAAGTAAAGAGGAAGGGTGAAATACTCATTTTATAGAGAAACTACTGTGACACTCAATATTTTTACTAATATTTAATCTTTACTAAATGATACATGTCATACACACACATATACACATGTATGTGTGGGTAATTAAGTTAACTGATAGAATTAAGATTGCTAATTAATTGATCTTGAAATAGTGATATCATTCTGGATTATTCAGTTCAACACGATATAATCATGGGCCCTTAAACATGGAAGCAGAAAACAGAAGAGTAGGTCAGAGACAAAATAGCAAGGAAAAACAATTCGAAGCATGACACGTATTCAAACCCCTCTGATCAAAGAAGAGGACCATGAAACAAAGATTGCATTATGACCTCCAGAAGCCAGTAAAGGCCCTCAGCTGAAATTCAGCAAGAATATAGGACTATCAGTCCTTTTGCAGCAATGAATTAAATTCTGCCAACAACTTCAATGAACTAAAAATAGATCCTCCCATGAAGCCTCCAGAAAGGAACTCTGCCTTACCCATACTTTGAATTAATAGTCACATATAACATATAAACATATATAGTATGTAATATATAATTGAATACCTACAGGCTTATTTTATACATATTATATGCAATTATGTAAAGCTTCTCCATAGAAATTTATTTCAAAAATTAGAATTTAATTAAGTTAATGTTAAGAAAACCTTAACATGTTACCATGGGGCTGAAGTTAACATTTAAAATGCTTCACAGTGAAGTAGTGGCAGTGGTTGAGGTCATTAATAGTTAGAGACAGGTACTAAAGATGAAATAAAATCACTATACAGAAGAAGAAACTGCCAATATTTTTTAAAATATTAGCTACACCATATTTTAAAACATTTAAATGCATGAGATTTAGTGTAATTTATGCTGTTCTGAAAACTAAAACAGAAGTGAGCTTTTTAAAATAAAGAATATAGTAAAATAGATATAAATCTATGTATGAGTTAAACATCCTGATAGTAAGACAAATAGAATAAATGGAATTTATCAAAATAAAATAAAATGATGTATGCATATGTAGTAATTAGAATTTTACAATCATATTTTTAATAGCTTTATCACTGTATAATTGACATACAATAAAATGCACAACATAATTATCAAATTTAAAAGTTTTGACATAGGTATATACTCATGAAACATTGAAACAATAAATACAACCTATAAAAGTCCCCTATATAATCCTTTCACTTGGCTCCTCCCCATCCCATTGCCAGGCAACCCTGCCAAATTCATTTATTCTTTAAGGATGGATCCATGACTTGCTCTTTGCTTTGTTGTTGTTGTTGTTGCTGTTGTTGTTTTTCTCTAGGATTTAGTAAAATGCCTATAATATAGTAGATTTTAGTCCCTATCCAGTATGAATAAAGGGCCAAATGAAAGCATGTGAAGGAAAAAATAAAAAGTAGAATTTGGTGTTGAATTTTCATCTTTTATGGACTGTATTTATGGTCTCCCAAAATTTCTATGTTGAAGCCCTGAAACCTAATTTAATTGTGTTTGGAGATAGAGACTCTAAGGAAGCAATTAAGGTTAAATGAGGTCATTTTAGGGTGGGGCATTAATCCAGTATGATTAGTGACTTTATAAGAAGTGAAAGCAAGGAGCTTGCTCTTTCTCTTCCAATGCAAACAAAGAAAGCTCTGTAACCACACACTGAAAACATGGTTATCTACAGGCCAGGAAGAAAGCTCTCACCATTAGCATTTTGATCTTAGACTTCCAGCCTCCAGAACTAATGAGAAAATAAATTTCTCTTGTTTAAGACACACAGTCTATGGTATTTTGTTAGGAAAGCCTGAGCACACAAATACATAATCTAAACTGGGGAGATAGTGAAAACAGAAACAAAAACAATGGGAATCACTTAATGAGTCTTTGTAAGTTTTATTTAATGACTACAACTTATGAAAATGCAGTTCTCCCAAACAGAAGTTTATTGTATGTGCCTCATCTAATAGCCACTTATTCTTAATTTAATTAAATCACATTGGAGAAGAATATACTCTACATTTTATTCAAAAGGAGTTGTCCATAAAATTACTCACTCTGTCCCAGAATAGTAGTTTGTACATTGAACTCACTTCCACTTGGCATCCCTGAATTTATGAAACTCTATACAAGAAATGATGGGAAAAAAACCTAATTTGGGATGATACCTAGTACATGGAAATCTTTGCTGTTTTGATCTCAGGTGATGATAGTTTGGTGTGTCCTTTTTAATTCTATTCAGATTGGGTTATTTTCACTTTTTATTTGAACATTAATGGGGACACATAGCTTAAGAAAAATGTCAGTTATTAAATTGATAATGTTTGAACATGACTCTTACTTTTATTATTTTATTTTTTGTCAATACAATCGTGGATCAGTTGTATTTTAATACACTGTCGGAAATATGTGAAACCTCTGCTGGAGCTGCATTAGAGCTCTATATCTGAAGGAAACCTTAAAATTTTTCTGGCACTTCCCACTATTATTATTTTAAAAATTAATTACTTTGAATAAAGAATTACTAATAAAAATGACAAATACTTTTGCTTGTATACTTCCTTTGAGTTTAGGAAGCACTGACAGTTCACAAAGTTCCATCAAATCAGCCACTCACTTTGTCTCTCAGACATTTACGACAAGTAATAGCCTTGTTTTCCAAAAGGAAAACCAAAACTGGAAGAGGATAAATGACCTATCTATGGCCACCCCATTAAAAAAATGATGAAGTCAGGTTATTACTCAGATTATGCTCAGATCTTGTTATGGTCTTAGGCTGACCAGACGTACCATTTGAAACGGGACAGTACTGTTGTTTTCTGTCCCATTTAAAATGGCATGTCTGGTCAGCCTAGGTCTTGGAACTCTACCATAGATGTCTTAATTAACACTTATCTTCTGGTTAAAAGGGACAACTTATGTTTGCACAGTTACAAATCTAGTCTCCTCTGAAAGAAACTTGTCCATTACTATCCATCTGACATTAAGAACATTACCCAAATTAAATATGATAACATTTAAAAATATTATTTTTGTATCAGAAAATAATTCTTTTCTGAGAACATTGAAACTGTGGTCTCACATAGATAAAGGTTTTCTGCAAAAGAGACACTAGTGCCTTAGACTGATGTGGTAAAGTTTTAAAAACGTTTAAATAGATTTAATAGTAATAAAAATTATAGTGTTATGGAGCAACTCTATTTCAGAGAATTTTCTGAGAGAAATACCATTAGTTATTGACAAATATAACAAATGTTTACTGATCCAAATGGGAGATGATAGAAGGACTAATGAGATATCCTAGAGGAATCTTTTTTTACTTATTAAAGATGGTTATAGGCTACAAATTGAGTTCTTGGCAGGGAGGAAAAATGACAAATCCTTTTTAACTCCCAAGATGCTACTGTGACACTGGATATTATTTCTCTATTACAAGAAAATGCAGACTATTACAGGGACATGGGACATGTTTTAAAGTAGATGGAAGAATTACCTAAGTCAGAAAAAAAAGTATTTGTTTAAAAATTATCACTACTTTCTCCCCTTCTCCATTACATCTTCACATAGTGACAGGTGCTGAGGTCAGAGTGTCATTCCGAGGCAGTAGTTACACATAAGAGCCATGTTTTAGATGGCATGAAGTAAACACAGTGTGGTACTTTATAACTAACATCCCAAACAGAAGTTTCCCATTTTTCCCTTCCTTGACCAGTACTTGGCTGAAACCAGTATCTGGCACATGGTTAACAATTAACAAATGGTAGCAATTTTTCTTATTACCTACTATTCCTAAATGAGATTTTTGTCAGTTCAGCACTTCACACAATTTCTTTGACTAATATGCAGCTTCCTGATTTTGTGAAACCTTCAATTTCAGGTACCCTAGAAAAGACTACTTTTAGAACTAGACCAAGATCCACGGCCACTAGAAAACCCTGTCTTTTTCGTAGCAGCCAAGTGGAAAGAGCTGTGACATATTTTACCCTTAAAGTGCAGAACAATAGAAAGAAGACTTGTCAGTCTAGAAAGAATTACTAACCACATTTTAAATCTCTAACAATATTTCTCTAACACTTTACATAGTTAATTATTAAAACATTTATTATTTAACACAGGGCTTCATAGCTCAAAATTATAGAATATTTGAGGCTATACATTTTCTGAGAAAAACATAATGTTGTTTAAAATAAGTTCTCTGAAAATAATCTCTCTCTAATTCATGTGGCATCCATGCAGAATATGAAGTATCCAGGCTCTCAATGCCTTATGTCTGATGGCCCATTAGTTTACCATTTCCCATATTGGCATAGTATAGTATGAAAATGGTGTTCTATGTTCAAATTAATTTTAGAATGGTTCATTAATCAAAACAAAACAAGTTTTTTACTCTATAATTAATCTCTTAGAACCTTAGGTAGACAAATACGGGTTGTCCTCAATTTGCAATGGTTTAATTTAGAATTTTTTGAGTTTATGATGATGCAAAAGTGATACACGTTCAGTAGAAACCATATTTAAAATTTTGAATTTTTATCTTTTCCCAGTAGGTTAGGTGCATTAAACACATTGTCAACTTACAATATTTTGAATTTACAACGGATTTATCAGAACATTGCCCCATAGTAAATGAAGGAACATCTGTACATATTATAAATACCCTAAATAGAGCTAGAACATGGGGCATTTGCCAAGCACATCTGCCTAAGAAATATATTTTTCATTTTAGTAGCAACTCCCTAAGACACAGCAGTTGGGAATCTACTGCTGTAGCAAACAGTTACATATTTGTGATTTTTGGAAATGAATCATATTTCAAATATATAAATATTTAACCAATGAGTCAATATTAATGAGGATAGAACTCAGAAGAAAATAAATTTAATTTTTTAATTATTAGATTATATCATTAGATCTAAAAAGATATATAAAAACTTACTAATAGTTTTGTTTTATTTTAAATTTTTATTGAAAAGCCAAAAAATTGCAGGTGAAAATTTTACAATATCTAATATATTTAATAATTTATAAAATATAAATTGTATTTTGTTTCAAACATTATTAAATAAATGAAGTTTGATATATTTAAAATATATTTTAATTTGGAAAGAAAGCCTAAATTATGAATGAGATGCAAAATACAGAAATGAGAATAATGCATTATGATGGCACAGTGAACATTTGCCATATTGCTTGCTTACCTGTGAAAGTTTTCAAACAATAAATGATTTAATTACTATACAATTCTTCAGCAAAAATAAAAAATAAAATAAAATATCATAAAATGGAAGAAGTCTGTGGAGCCTCAGTGAACATGTGTCAATATGAACTGGGGTTTATTATATGCAGGGTGAAATACAATCCTCATGATGTATTTTCCATTGGAAAAATTATAATTTCAGAACTGGTTTTAGTTAGATGTTTCAGACTTTAAAACAACATGGAAAGGTTGATACAGGACAATTCATGAATTAAAAATTTGAAAATAAGATTTAATAACAAATGCTTAAGAATTCAGAATTAAATAACTTTGTGAACAGTAATGAGGGTAGACATGAGTATTTCAGGATTATTCTGACATAATCATTCTGAATGATAAGGAAATATGAATATAAACATCACCAACATTGAAAGAAGAATAAGATTTAGTTTGGAAACATATTTGGTTATTTAGATGACAATTATTTATTACATTTAAATTTTATACTTTTTTGAATATACGTGATATATATATATATATATATATATATATATATATATACTTTCACACACATAATATATTATAGATAGCTACACACACATAATATATATTATATATAGCTGTAGGTATTTCATACATGAGAGCTGTCCAGAAAGTATCCAGCCACGTACTATACAAAATAGAGGCATTTATGGCTGGATTTTTTTCCAGACAACCCTGGTATATCATATATATATTGAAAAGAAAATTGAAATTTTCCTATGTAAGGTACTACTTTAAAATTTTTTTAGGATTCTGCACAAGTGAAGATGTTTGATAATCTAACTTATGAACAACTCAGCCAAACCAAATTTTTGATGATCAGTTTAACAGTGGAAAATTAGATGAAGCAGAGACGGGGAAGAGTTATAATAAAAAGTAACAAACATGGCAGCGACTAACTTCCATGTCTGTTTTGCAGGACAGGTCAGTGAAAGTGTATTGGTTTAAACCAGGCATATTTGATTTTGAATCCTACTTTATTAACATATTCATAGTCATTGTAAAAGGTTACATAATCTTTATCAGCTACTGTTTTTTCATATACTAAATAGAGATAGTATCATAATACATATGCCTTTAATAGGGTTATTGGAAGAATTAAATATACTGTAGATAAAGTAGCTAATAATAATGCCAATGTTTATTGATAAACTACTATGTGTTTTTATTTATTTATTTTAAGTATAGTTGTTATATACAATATTATATTAGTTATATTAGTTTCAGTTGTACAAAATAGTGTTCAAAATCTTTATAGCTTACAATGTGATCACCCTGCTAATTCTAGTAATCATTTGTCACCATGCAAACTTATTATAATACTACTGACTATATTCCTTTTCACCTGTTTTACCCAGGACCTCTGGCAATGATCCCTTTGGTTTCTGTTTCTGTTTTGTGTTGTTTTGTTTGTTTTGCTGTTTTTGATTTCATGTATAAGTAACACCATATGATATTTGTCTTTCTCTGTCTTACTTATTTCATTTACCATAATACATAATAAAGAACACTCTACATCCATTCACATTGCCACAAATTGCAAGATTTTATTCTTTTTCTTTTGCTGCATAATATTCTATTGTGTATGTATGTATACCAATACCACATGTCTTTATTCATTGTGCTTGTATTTGTGCATGCGTGTGTATGTGTGAGACATCTTAATTATCCATTCAACTATTGATGGATAATCAGGTGTTTGCATATCTTGAGTATTGTAAGTAATGCTGCCATGAACATAGTAATACATACATCTTTTCAAATTAATGTTTTTATTTTCTTCCAATAAATACTCAGGAGTAAAATTGCTGGTTATATGGTAGATCTAATTTTTCTGTGGAGTCTTCATGCCATTTTTCGTAGTAGCTGCACCAATTTGCAGTCCCAGAAACAGTACACAAGGGTTCCCTTATCTCCACAACCTCACCAATACTTGTTGTTTGTGAACTTCATGATAATAACCATTCTGATTGATGTGAGATGGTATCTTACTGTGGTTTTGATTTATTAATATATTTCTCTTATAATTACTGATGCTGAGCATCTTTTCATATGTCTGTTAGCCATCGGTATGTCTTTTTTGGAGAAATGTCTCTTCATGTTCTCTGCACAGTTTTTTATCAGATTAATTTTTTTGTTACTTTGTTGTATGAGTTTCTTAATATGTTTTGGATCTGAAATCCTTTAACAGATGTGTAATTTGTGAATATATCCTCTCATTCAATAGGTTGTCTTTTTGTCTTTTTGATAGTTTTCTTTGCTGTGTAGATGCTTTTTTATTTGAGAAAGTTCCATTTTTTTATTTTTGCTTTTGTTTCTCTTGTTTGAAGGGTCATACCTAAGAAGATATTACTCAAACAAATGTCTGATAGTTTACCACCTAACTTTCCTTCTAGATGTTGTATAATTTCAAGGCTTCATTTAAGTCTTTAATCTATTTTGAATTTATTGTTGTATGTGGTATAAGAGAATGGTCCAATTTCATTTTTTAATTTTTTTGCTAGTATCTGTCCAGTTTTCCCAACACCACTTGTTAAAGAGACTGTCATTTTCCTTTGTATATTCTTGTCTTCTTGGTCATAGATTAAGTGACTATGTAAGCTAGGGCTTATTTAGAGAGTCTTTATTCTGTTGCTTTGATCTATGTGCCTATTTTTGTGCCAGTACAATACTGTTGTGATTATTATAACTTTGTGGTATAGTTTGAAATCAGGGAACTTGATACCTCCAATTTTGTTCTTTTTTCTCGGGATTGCTTTAACTATTCATAGTCTTTAATAGTTGCATAATATTTTAGGATTATTTACTTTCATTCTGAGAACAATGTCTGGTATTTTAATCAGGATCACATTGAATCTATTGATTGCTTTGGGCGGTATGGTAATTTCAACTATATTAATCCTTCCAATCTACTAAGTGGTTTTAGATACCCTAAAGTTAACTGAGGCATAAAAAATATGCAAATGGCAAGAGAAATACCTAAAATCTGAATCCAGCTCTCCTGATGTACAATCCAGTACTCTGTCTACCACTTCAGAGCAACTTCACTTCATCTCCCATAGTGCATCACAATTCACATTTCTTTTTCTTGAGAACTTACCATTTTTCATCTGTCCTATTTTAGTTTATGTATTACCTTTGTTTACAAATTATGAGCTCATCCATATTTCTATCCCTAATTTTATTGCAAATGATTTATATATCATAGATGTTTAAATGCCTATTGAATTGATAAATTAATGTATTAGGAACAAATGTTTGCAATAAATAAATTTCATTTTAATGATTCTAAGAACTCACCTTATTGTAATTTTTACTTTTAGCAAATGCTTTATTGATGTGGCCTTGCAGTATTTAAAAATTATTATAAGTATCTCAACTTTACCTTCTGGCAGACACTACTCAGATATATAATCATAATGCTAATTTAAATTTTATTTTTAATATCTCTCAATGTTTTTATTGCCATTGATACTAGCACTAATATTCTTCAGTACTTGAAAATTTGAAAGTATTATGAATTTAGGAAAAAATATAATAAAAAATAAATTCCACATTTTTAGCAGACTCTCATGGAACGAGCTAATAAAATGCAGACAGTATGCTAAGTGACATTTTGAAACAAAAATCAAAAGAACTTCATGGACAAATGTTGCATATTTAAAGTCATACTCGAGATATGTAAAGTTAATCATTAAATTGTAATAAGAAGAGGAAAATCTCTTCTCTGGTTAGTAAATAAAATACTCTTGTGAAGGAGTTTGATATTATAATTTAGTCTAATGCCAAAAAAGAGAGGTTATAAATTTCAAATAACACTTTTTAAGAAAAAAAGATTAGAATCTTGGAAAACTATTTTAAAGAAGAGAAACAAAATAGGTTTTCTTTTGATTTTGTTGAAGTTATATATATTAAAAAAGGAATCAGGCTGAATTATCTTTCTAACCTACAGCCTTAGGTTGATAGAAAGCAGCTGAGTGATGATTATTGTGAAGAGATTACACCAAATGAAATGAAGACATATGAAAGTACTCAAGCTCACACCACAAAATGGTGGCATATGTAAATTCTATTGGAGTCTTTGAAAGCTAATGATTAATGCTCAAACAGCACAGTAGCAAATGTTTTCCTCTTCCATAGTCCATGTTGAAATCTTCATGCTAATTAGTATTAGGGGCAAATGTCACATATGGATTTAAGTGAAAATTTCTAAAGAATATAAAATACAGAGTCTGTATTCAAGTGAAAATATCAATAGTTGAGGAGAAGCACAGGAGAAGAAATAATCCTGTATGGAGATTAAAACAAAATCAATAGCTCTTTGGGAGACTCTATTAATTTAATTTTATCCAGTTCATGTATCACATCTGGCATTTGTGAAACCGCAGTCCTAACAATAAAGAGCCTATCAGAATATATGGGTGAAATATCATGTGGGGAAGACCAGGGAATGTTAACAATTGTAACCATAACCAAACCCTCATGAAAGGAGCCAAACATTATGCATATAAACAGTTTTATCTTTATCTGTCTTCATTATTGCTACATATCCGTATTCATTTTTAACTTTCTTTAGTAATTTTAATTTTTACTAGTACTTCTCATTTTTTGGCATATGTGTAAATATCCACTATTAAGAGTTTATGAAAGGTATCAGCAAGAACCCATGAAAATAAAAATAAATGAGAGTTCAGCAAAATGATGACCAGAGAGGAAGTCTGTCAGTCCCCAGAAGGTTAAAGCCAAGCCCACTGTAAAAGGTTAAAGCCAGGCCTGCTGCCTAAGCATGACCTTGGTATAATCGGTTCATGTCTGGGATTGAGAAATTCCTGGGGCTGACAGTTACTGCACATGTACTGCCTTACGTAACCATGAAAACCTAAACAACTACTACTGGGCAGATGTGGCAAGATGCCACTTTTGTTTGAATACGTATATATATAGTCCCAGGTGTGCAATAAAGTGTGCAGATTTGCTTGCTGGTGTGTTTATGGTCCCCCATGTCAGCTCCACGTGTGTATTTTCAGTTGGGTGTACCACCGCCAACACCTGTCCTGCCTGGAAACCTTGGCAATAACATTTGGCGTAGTGAGCAGGATGAGGTGAGTACTACCCCTAGCACCTCTGAGGGTCCCCAGGTGGAAGAAATGTGGCCTCCCCCCTCCCTATGGCACCCAGTGGCCACGTATCTAGCCACATGGACAGCCCTGGAAGGCTGGGATGACATTAGGCCAACACCTGTGGAATACAAGAAGGCCCTGGAATCTATGGAGCCAAATGTTCCCCTGGCACACTGGAAGGTGGCCGGCCGGGTAGCCCGGATGTTTCTGGCAGTGTTGTGCCACACCAGCCGGGAGATACAGGAGCAAGCTCACAGGTTCGCCAGTTGCAGCGCCGGGAGGGAACGCTGGCAGAGCACCTGGCGGCTGCAGAACGTATGCTGCAGGGCTCGGAGGGGTCTGTACTGTCCTCCAGGGCAGGTAGCCCGATACCTATATTGCAGGCTCGCCCCTTAGTGCAATGGAAGGTCGAGCTGGAGCAGCAAATGGGGCCAGGGGGCCAGCCGCAGAGGGCCCCCCAGGCCAGGCAGCATACGACAATGACTGCGTACTCGCCCGCTGAATTATGGGAACTGACGAAGCAGGTACAGCAAAGGGCTGGGGACACAGTACCGGGCTGGCTACTGAGATTATGGGACGAGGGGGCGGAAGGAACAGTTGTCCCCTGATGAAATGTCTCAACTGGCCTCCATTACGGTACTCCCCTCCTTGAGGCAAAGGTTACAAAACATAGCCCACACCAACCATGATGCAGGGAATCATTCCCTGATCAATTGGATAATGGCAGCAGCCCGAACGGTTTGGGCAGATGCCGGTGAATTGCCTGAGACTGTGAGCAACTGGTCCCCATACTCAGACCTAGTGCAAATCATACGGGAGATGGGCATGCGACAGATGATGTTTCAGGTACACTACAATAGTCCTGATGAGGAGGTTTTCACCACTAGGATGAAGGACCTCATCCTAGCCTCAGGACCCCCAGGAACTTTCGGGACTATGGCGGCTCTTCTGGCCCCCTATGTAGATCGGCAGGTGCATGAAGTAACAGCCGCCCTAGCTTGATTGGGGGATGTGGAAGTGAAGCAAAAGAAAAAAGGCGGCCAGGTGAGGCCGCTACAGGGCCTCAAGGTGCCCCCACCCAAAGGATGCCTGAAGAATAAAGGAGCTCAAAAGGGTGGCATTCAGCCTGCAGTGAGAGTGAGCCAAAAGCAGATGTGGTTTGATCTATTAGCTGCGGGAGTGTCTGCAGAGAAAATAGAGCATCAGCCTACGGGGGTGCTGCTGGCTCTGTGGAAGCAGCTGAAACCTGAGCAGCAGTTTACTCCCCTGCTGGCTGTTATGCTCCCAATTCAGGAGTTGTGACTGACTGATTTTTACCCAGACTAGGGGTCTGGCCAAGGTACCTGGCTGAGGGGGGAACCAGGGACCAGAGGCCACATGTTGAACTTGCTATTTACTGGACCCCCTATAATGTGCAGCAGGTACTAGCCCTTGTGAACACTGGGGCTGATAGCACTTTGCTGTATGGAAATCTGCATCACTTTAGCAGTCCTATGGCCTCCATGGAGGGATATGGAGGCCGGATAATATGGGTCAAACAAGCAGTTGTGACCCTGAGCATAGGGCGATTGCCCCCACAAGACTATAAGGTGTATTTGTCCCCTATTGCAGAATATATTCTAGGGGTGGATGTGCCGCAAGGATTGGTGATCTAAACAGTGATGGGAGAATTTCACCTGCATATACAGGTAGTAAAGACTATTGTTCAGGGGCACCCCCATCATGCCCCCTTGATATTGCCCTAGGCTACCCGGGTTGTGCATACAAAGCAATATCGGCTACCAGGAGGGCATGAAGAGATTGGTTGTACCATTCTCAAGCTCAAAGAAGCCCATATAATCCACCCAACACATAGCCCTTACAATTCTCCCATATGGCCAATGAAAAAGCCTTATGGCTCCTGGCGAATGACTGGACTATCAAGAGCTGAACAAAGTGATGCCCCCATTGCATGCAGCAGTGCCCAATGTTATGGATCTTATGGACAAACTCACACATGAACTGGGACAGTATCACTATGTTGTGGATTTGGCAGATGCTTTTATCTCCATAGATGTAGCGCCAGAGAGTCAACAGCAATTTGCCCTCACAAGGGAAGGACTACAATGGACTTTCCTGGTGCTTCTCCAGGGATATCTGCACAGTCCCACCCTGTGCCACGGACTGGTGGCTCAGGACTTGGCCACCTGGTGGAAGCCAGCAGGGGTGCATCTGTTCCATTATATTGATGATATAATGCTAACCTCTGATTCTCTTGCAGAGCTCGAGACTGCGGCCACCAGTCTACAAGAAGCCCTTGAAACCTGGGGATGGGCCATCAGTGAAGACAAGGTCCAAGGGCCTGGGTTGTCTGTCAGATTCTTGGGAGTTGTCTGGTCGAGTAAGACTAAGGTTATGCGGGAGGCAGTCATAGATAAGATACAGGTATATCCCTGGTCAACAACAGTGAAGCAATTGCAGACCTATTTGAGTTTGTTGGGCTATTGGAGGGTGTTTATTCCTCATTTAGCCACTTTAACTTGCCCCTTACATTGCCTGATACAACGAGGGGCCTCTTGGGATTGGATCCCAGAGAGCAGTCATTTCGAGCCATGAAGCAGGCAGTGGCTCAAGCCCAAACCCTATGGGTGGTAGACACCACCCTACCTTTTCTTTTAATGGTGTCAGTGGATGACAATGGGTTTGGATGGGGCTTGTGGTAGAAACATGGGACTTGTAAAGTGCCCATTGGTTTCTGGTCTCAATTGTGGAAAGGGGCAGAAGCCCGCTATTCCCTTATATAGAAACAGCTAGCTGCTATTTATGCTGCCCTCTTGGCCTGTGAGGCCATAACAGGTCCTAATCCTGTAACCATCCAATCAAGGTATCTGGTAGAGGGCTGGTTGCAGTCTTGGTTATGGACGCCATGGACAGGGGTAGCCCAAACCCCAACCTTGACCAAATGAGGGGCCTATTTGGAACAAAGGGCCTGTTTTTCACCCAGCCCTTTATCAGATCAATTGAATGCCTTGTTGGGGCCTATAAATTTTCAAGTAGAAGATCCATCCCCACCAATGGAAACTGAAATGTCCATGGCTAGTCTCTACTTAGAGGGGCAAGCCCCTATCCCAGCAGATGCCTGGTATACAGATGGCTCCTACCAAGGGCACCTGCCTACATAGGTAGCTGTGGCAATACAGCCTTCTACAGATGAATTCTGGTATGAGACAGGGACTGGACATTCCAGTCAATGGGCTGAATTGAGGGCTATAGGGTTGGTGATGATGAATGAATCAGGCCCCGTGCATGTCTGTAAAGACAGATGGGCAGTATACAAAGGTTTCACACTCTGGCTCACCCGCTGGGCAGCCGAAGATTGACTGATAGGGCACCGTCATTTGTGGGGGAAGGCTCTTTGGCAGAACTTGTATAAACAGGGTCTCTAGGAGGGGGCAACAATTTACCATATTCCAGGATATAATCCTTTAAAGGCGCCTGGAAATTATGCTGCTGGTGCTCTTGTTCAAGCGAGGGCAAGTCAGTTACTACCCACCTGGGATAGCCAGGTCCCTAGCTACCCTGCAAGCTGGGACATATTGGAGCCCAAACCATGGAACAGGGAGCTTGTCAATGGGGTATGTCCCTGACCCAGGCACAATATCAACAGGCTATCCAAGAGCGCCAAGCCCAGGCAAAACAGCACCCCCACTGGCACCACCCCCTGTGAGAACTGAGTGTTGCCTGGCCCACAGCTGCAGCCACCCAAGTACATACCCTTGCTGTGCTTGATCAGCTGAGTGCTGCCTATGGGACTCCTATGGTAATTAGCAGTGACCGGGGCACACACCTTACTGGATACAAGGTACAGGCTTGGGCTCATTGGAATGATGTTTATTGGCAGCTGCATGTACCTTACTGACCTCAAGCTCCAGGTATGATAGAATGATATAATGGTTTATTAAAGGAAAAATTAAAGGTCCTCGGCCCCAGTCTATGCAAATGGAGAACTAATCTGCCCACTGTGGTCAGGCTATTGAATGAACAACCCAGATGTACTGGTCTGTTAGACAAAGTTGTTTAAGGGTCACCCCATTTTTTGAAAATGTGTCCTAACCCTGCTGACCCACACCTGGTGCCAAAAATATATAACAGGTCTCTACTCCTCCCTGCTCCTGACTCATTGGCACCAGGAAAACAAGCTTCATGGTCATGGCCTTGGACTACCCGGGCCTCCCATGAATCTTGGCTGGCTCTAATAGAAGGTTGGGATGCTGGACTCAAGGAAGGATTGATCTTGAAACCATGGTTGGGACACTGGCCCCTCTCTGTGCTGGTGACCCTGCCAGTGAGGGCCAGAGGACCTATACTAAAAGGAACATTTGTCCTTGACCTCTGGCCTCTTCCTTTGTATTCCATAACCCCATTAGAGCAGCCATAGCCCCAAACTCTTGGGGAACTAGTCTGGTATTACAGGCCAGAGTCAAAATCCTTACCAGCCTCATTGTTTTCACAAGATAGACATGTTGACTGTATTTTATCTGAGGGTAAAGATCTTCCTTTCATGGTGTCACTATTTGCTTTATCCTACCACCCAGGCTGATAACAGGCAATAGTATCCTGTCCTGGGTGCATACTTTTGCTCAGGTACATAATGTTTCCCACTGCTGGATCTGCATGGAAATACCGGTGGAGACAGCTGAGGAACATCTGTGGTGGATTCACCAGGCTTCCCTAAACTACTGGACGTGATTATGTACATGGCACAACACCGCTAAATGGGGCCAACATCGCTGGGCAAGGACAATTTGCTCCACAAGGACCATAATAACCAATCCCCTCTGTTTGGTTATGCAATGACTAATGGATGGGTTGGATAGTGGGGGAACATATGGAACTACGGGAACAAGTCCTGTTATGTATAAAACAACATTGCTCAACTGCTAATCGCATTACTGGTTGGGTGCCCCTACACTTGTGTCAAAATATTACTCATGTGCTGACCCCTCGCACTTAGTGGAATGGAGCCAGATATGCTGACATTCATCCCACAGATATCCTTACAGCTGGATACCTCTGGGTTTGTGGACACTATGGATGGTCTTATTTACCTGCAAATTGGACTGGCCAATGTACATGGGGTCGCCCTTACATTGCTGGTTGAGTACTGATGACCTTTCCTCAATTGCCTACTAATTGGGATGCCATGTGTCACCACTGGCATCGCCAACATAGAGCCACTAGGTGGTTCTACCCTTTTGCTATTGCCCTGCCCAGAGTTGCTGTCATAGATGTAGAATTACAAGTAGAAGCTTTAGCAGTGCACACAGCTCAAGCCCTGAATGCTGTTAAACAGGCCTTAAGCCTGTTATTAAATGAAATAGCACAAATGTGTAAAGTTGTACTGCAAAATTGGATGGCTTTAAATTTATTGACAGCCTCCCAAGGTGGCACCTGTGCTATTTTACAAGTGGAATGTTGTGTATATATCCCAGATTATGCTGAGCACATTCAGACATTCTTGGCTGAGATGAACACAGAGGTACAAGCCATTACCTCCTCCACAGAAGACCCATTAACCTCTTGGTGGAACTCCTTAGGATCCACCGAGTGGTGGGTACTAATGATCCTAGTGATTATTGCTAGCAGCCTGGTAGTCTTTTGCTGTGCCCTCTATTGCTGCTGTGGGCTGTGGGCTCAAGAATATGCATTACGGGCAAAGTCTCATGCAGCAGCCCCGTAGGAGTGGAGTGTCAGTCACCAAAGGGTTAAAGCCAAGCCTACTGTAAAGAATTACAGCAAGGCCCACTGTAAAGTGTTAAAGCCAGGCCCACTGCCCAGGCTTGACCTTGTTATAATAAGTCCATGTGTGGGGTTGAGGAATTCCTGGGGTTGACATTTATTGTGCATGTACTGCCTTATGTAACCATGAAAACCCGAACAACTGCTACTGGGCAGATGCGGCAAGATGGCACTTTTGTTTGAATACATATATATAGTCCCAGGTGCACAATATCGTAGCTTGCTTGCTTGCTGGCATGTTTATATTCCCGCTATGTCGGTTCTGTGTGTATTTTTTCAACTGGGTGTACCACCGCCGAAACCTGCCCTGCCTGGAAACCTTGGAAATGACAAAGTCCGTTAAACCTCTTGCAGAAAATACAATTAAACAGCCAACCAAGAGCCAAAAAAGAAAACCCTGAGTAACACAGTGAAAACTGAGAAATCCATGCATTGCAAGAAAACACCTGAAGGTTAGAGAAAGGGGGGTGAGTGGGAGAGAAGGGAAAGAGCAGAGATGGATCATGACCGCCACCCCACTGCTAATAACTGAAGTAACTAGAAAGAAATCAGGGAGCAGCATGATACAGGGGAGGGGGGAGGCAAGGCATTGATGAGAGTAGAAGCCAGAGCAGCAGGAATGTGGAGAGACCCTGAGGGAGCTGGACCTAAAAGCAGTGTATTAGAGAAAAAATCTGGGAGCTAAGCTCTGAAACTTTGACTAGCAAGGAAGCTGAAGGAAGACTCTGAACAGCCCCAAACAGTAACAGAGCCCCAGATGCAGCACCTTGGCTCCTGGAGCCCTCGAATCAGCAGTGTGCACTGTACCCTCGTGTGGCTGATGGCTCCCAGCCCATGGCATCTGTGATGCCCTTGTACAGCTCATGCTTGCAAACTTGGCTCTGAGCTGTAGTCATGGAAATAAATCAGTGATACATGGTTTGGTGTAAAACAATAGAGAAGGGGAAAAGGCGGATTTGACAACATTCACCTGGGCCAATGACAGCCTGCATCCTGTCAGCCTCCCTTGTTTTCCCCAGCTTCCCCAATACAATTAAGAAAGTGAAGTGGTACCAGCTCACATTTTGTTGGACTCCCCCTTCTCCAGCGGCTTCCCCAATGAACTGCAGAAAGTGGAAAGACTGCAAACCAATGTGTCTTGACACCAAACCCTGCTGGATACCTGGGAAATGGCTTAAATATCTTCTCTCTCTGTCAAAACTTGCCCCCTACCACCACCTAGTGTCTGTTCTACAGCAAGACACCACAAAAATATGAATCAGAAAAAGAAAGAGAGTTTCAGGACTCTGCTGAAAATAAAGCATTAATATCAAAGAAGAACACAACAGACAATATGAGTACCTTAGGATTTCAAGCTGCTCAGAAAAATGAAGTCTCCAGAAAAAGATCTCATAGACCGAGAAATTTATGAACTAAGTGACAGAGAATGTAAGGTAGCCATTCTAAAGTCTCTCAGAGAAATGAAAACATAGTGGCAAAAGACTATAGCTGAGAAGAATGATCTCAGAAAGGAAGTTCATGAACAAAAGAAACAATTTAGTTATTTCAAACTAAAAGAAAGAATGAGATGGAAATTCAAGAGATAAACAATACGAGAAGTGAGAAATGAAATAACTGACATAGGAAACAGGGCCAACAAGATGGAGGAAAGAATTAGTGATATTAAAACATTAGAGCATAAAAACATCTCAGAAAGTGGAAGATAGGGAATACAGAACCAAAAGGATTGAAAGAACTCTGCAAGGACTATCTGACTTCATGAGGAAGAACAATATCAGGATAATAGGATTAGAAGAAAGAGCAGAGCATTCTACAGAGAGCATACCCAAACAAATAGTAGACAAGAACTTTCCAAACCTATGAAAAGATTCATAACACTAAATTTAAGAAGAAAATAGATCCCCTAAGTACCTGAACGCTAACAGATATTTTCCAAGACACATTGTACTGAGGATGGCAAAAACCAAGAAAAAGTGACAATTCTCAAGGCAGCCAGAAAATAAAGAACTATAACCTTTAGAGGAAAACTCATCGAGCTGGCATCAGACTTCTAAGCAAAACTCTATAAGCCAGGAGAAAGTGGAATCAAATATTCAAAATATTAAAAGAGAGAAACTTCCTGCCAAGAATGAATTATCCAGCAAAATTATCCTTCAGATATGAAGGAAGAATTAAGACCTTCCCAGACACACAGAAGCTGAGGGAATTCACTAGCACAAAACTGGCACTTCAAGAAATTCTGAAGGAGGCTCTTCAATATAAAACAAAAAATCAGAATAAATTGAATAGAGTTGGGACAACAAAAAAGAAACAATAATAAAAGAAATTAATGATCATAAAAAACTTTACATATCAGTCATCACTGTAAATGTTAATGGACTGAACTCACCAATAAAAAGAGACAGAGTAGCAGACTGGATTAAAAAACAATACCCATTCATATGCTATCTCCAAAAGACACACCTCAGCCATAAGAACAAACATTGTCTCAGTGTGAAATGATGGAAAACAATACTCCAAGCAAATGATAACCAGAGAAAAGCAGGAGTTGCCATACTAATATCTAACAAAACAAACTTCAGAACTTCAGGTTAAAAAAGATAACAAGAGACAAAAGTGGACATTACATAGTGATAAAAAGCACAATACAATAAGACTGGACACTAATATATATGCTCCCAATCAGGAAGCACCAAAACATACAGAACAACTACTAACAGATCTGAAAGGAGAAAGTGACAAAAGAACAATCATTGTACGAGACCGAAACATCCCCTTAACAACCAAGGACAGATCATCCAAACAGAAAATAAAATTTAAAAAATTAGCTCTAAATGACACATATAACAATTGGACATGATTGATATTCACAGAACTCTTTATCCAGCAAAAAGAGACTATACCTTCTTTTCTAGTACAAATGGAACATTCTCAAGAATAGACCACATGCTGGGACACAAAGGTAGCCTCAGCAAAGTCAAGAAGATTGAAACAATACCACGTTTATTCTCAGACCACAAAGCTCTGAAATTGGAGATCAACTGTAAAAGGAAAGCAGAAAAAAACACATACACATAGAGATTTTAAAACATCTGATTTAAAAATAACTGGGTCAAAGAACAAATAAAAGACAAGATTAAAAAACATAGAAACTAATGACAATGAAAAATACAACATATCAAAATTATTGGGATGCAGTAAAAGCAGTAATAAGAAGGAAATTATATCATTACAAAAGAATCACAAGTAAACATTCCTTCCTAAAAAACTAGGGAAAGAAGAACAGACAAAACCCAAAGTCAGCAGAAGGAAAGAAATAAAAATTAAAGCAGAGCTAAACAAAAATAAGAACACGAAAACAATAGGTAAAATTAATGCTACAAAGAGCTGGTTACTTGAGAAATTTAACAAAATTGACAAACCCCTGGCTAGACTAATCAAAGGGTGAAAAAAAAAAAGGGACACAAATATCCAAAACTAGAAATGAAAGGGGTGAAATTACCACTGATACCACAGAAATACAAAGAATTATAAGAAAATATTATGAAGGGTTTTATGCCACTAAATTTAACAACCTAAAAGTAATGAACAATTTCCTAGAAACTTATAGCTTACCTAGAGTGAACCAAGAAGAACTGGACAATCAAAATAGACCAATCAATAGTAAAGAAATTGAAATGACTATCCACAACCTCCCTAGAGGCAAAAGCCCTAGACAAGATGGTCTGACCAATGAATTTTATCGAGCATTCAAAAAATAATAATAATAACACCTATCCTCCTCAGACTCTTCCAAAAAATTGAAGAGGAAGTAATGCTTCCTAACTCATTCTAGGAGGCCAACATTTTCCCAATACCAAAGCCTGGAAAAGACAACACACACAGAGATGCACAAAGTCTATACAACAGTATCTCTGATGAACACAAATGCAAAAATTCTAAACAAAATATTAGCAAATAGAATATAACAATGCATAAAAAAGATTACACATCATAATCAAGTGGGATTCATCTCAGAAGCACAAGGATGGTTCAACATATGAAAATCAATCAATGTGATACATCACATAAAAAATAAAAGATAAAGACCATATGATCATATTAATTGATGCCAAATAAGTATTAAACAAGATACAACATCCATTTATGATCAAAACACTGAAAACATGAATATAGAAGAAAAATATCTCAACATAATAAAGGCCACATATGACAAACCCTAAGCTAATATCATACTAAATGGTGAAAAGCTGAAGCCTATTCCCCTAAAATCAGGAACAAGACAGGGATGTCCCCTGTCTCCACTGCTATTCAATATAGTACTGGAAGTTCTAGCCACAACAATCAGGCAAGAGAAAGGATTAAAGGTATCTAAACTGGAAAAGAAGAGGTCAAATTTTCACTATTTACAAATAACATGATCCTTTATATAGGAAACTCCAAAGTTTCCACCAGGAAACTATTAGAAACAATAAATGAATACAGAAAAATCACAGGATACAAAATTAACATAGAAAAATCAACAGCATTCCTATATATGAACAACAAATCTTCAGAAAAAGAAGTGAGAGAGTCAATTCCTTTTGCTATCACAACAAAAAGAATGATATACCTAGGAATTAACTTAACAAAGAACGTAATGGACTTATACACAAAAAACTGTATTACGCTTTTGAAAGCACAGACAGAAATGGAAAGATAGTCCATGTTAATGAATAGGAAGATTTTACATTGTTAAAATGTCCATATTACCTGAAGCAATTTAGAAATTTAACACATTTCCCATCAAAATCCTATGATCATACTTGCACAAAATAGATTTTAAAATCATCAGATTTATATAGAACCATAAAGGACCTTGAATTGCCAAAGTAATAATACTACATAAAAAGAATCAGACTGGAAGTATTATACTCCCTGACTTCAATTTATATTACAAAGCATCAGTAATCAAAACAGCTTGATATTGGCAGAAAAACAGACACATTGAGCAATGGAACAGAACTGAAAACCAAGAAATAAATCCACAAATTTATGGACAAATAATTTTTGATAAAGAAGCAAAAAATATGCAATGGAAAAAAGACAGAATCTTCTGTAGAGTCCTGGAAAAACTGGAAAAGTACAAGCAAAAGAATGAATCTGAGTTGTGAACTCTAGCCATATAGTAAAATTAACTCAGAATGAATTAAAGATATTCATATAAGACCTGAAACAACAAACTGTATAGAAGAAAATATTGGTACAAAATTTATAGACCTATGGCTCAAGGAAGACTTCATGAACCTAACCTCGAAGGCAAGGGAAGTAAAAGCAAAAATAAACGAAACTATATCAAACTAAAAAGCCTCTGCACAGCAAAAGAAACCATCAACAAAGCATAGATACAGCCAACTGAATGGGAGAAAATATTTGCAAACAATGCATCCGATAAGGGTTTAATATCTTAAATATATAAAGAACTAATACGATTTCACACCAAAGAAACAAACAACCTAATTAAAAAGTGGGTGGAGGAACTAAACACACTTCTCCCACGAAGAAATACAAATGGCCAGCAGGCATATGAAAAAATGCTGAACCTTATCAACTATCAGGGAAATGCAAATCAAAACCACAATGAGATACCTACAACTTCACACCTGTTAGAATGGCTATTATCAACAAGACAAGGAATAACAAGTACTGAAGAGGATATGGAGAAAAAGGAACTCACACACTGCTGGTGGGAATGCAAATTGGTACAACTACTATGGAAGATAGTGTGGAGGTTCCTCATAGAACTGAAAAGGGTGTTACCATATGACCCAGCAATCCCCCTCTTAGAAATCTACCCAAAAAACTTGAAAACCTTAGTCCGCAAAAACTTATGTACCCCAATGTTCATCACAGCACTGTTCACGGTGGCCAAGGTATTGAAACACCAAATTGCCCTTAGACAGGTTATTAGATAAAGAAGATGTGGTACATGTACACAATGGAATATTACTCAGCTATATGAAAAGGTGAAATACTGCCATTTGAGACAAAATGGATCGACCTAGAGATCATCATGCTAAGTGAAATAAGACAGACAGAAAACAACAAGAACTATATGACTTCACTCATGCAGAATATAAAACTGAAAGCCAGAAAGAAAAAACAAACATAAACTAATGGACACAGTCAATAATTTAATGGTTATTTGGGGGTAAGCAGGAGGGGATGGGAGAAGAGGGAGATGCTGGGAAAGGAGGGAGCAGGAGCTAAATATATGGTGATGTAAAGAGAACTGACACTGGGTGGTGAACATATAATGCGACAAGTAGACAATGCACTGTAGAATTGTACACCTGGAACCTATGTAAGCTAGTGAACGTCACCCCAATAAGTCCAACAATAAAAATTATTAAAAAATAAAATAAATGAGATTTATTTAATTCATCTACAAGTGTTATTGTATATTCAACAAAATACTCTATATTAGAAATTGTATGACTCTAAAAGAAGTATAAGAGATTTGTAACCCAAGTGCTTCCAATTTAGTAGGATATGTAAGATAAAATAAGTATTCCACCTAATGGCTCTGACTAATAATTTTATGTACTCATAGCTCTCGTTTATTCTACCAGCAAGTTCTGTTGGCATAACCTCTAAAATCTATTTCAGATTTGTTCATATCTTTGCCAAAACTCCACTTTAAATTTGCATCATTCTCTTCAGAAATAATTTCATAGCTTTCTAAAAGATCTCTATGTCGATGATCCCTTTCTTGCTCCCCTCCTTTACCTAACCCATTTTCTAAAAGCAGCAAGAGTAAACATTTTAGGATAAATTTTTCTCCTGCAGAAATCTACCATTGACTTTCTACCAAACTTGGAATAAATCCAAACTTAAGCCCATGGCCTTTACAGTTTCAAAAAATTGGCCCCTTCCTATCTATTCACACTCACTTCATAACACATTTACTTCTATCAGTGTTCGAACTAAATGAACCTTCTTTCTTGTTCTGAATACGGTATGTTTGTAATTCATCTAGCGTCTTTATATTAACAATATCTTTTAACTAGAATGTTCTTCTCTTGATGTGCACTTGGATGTCTCCTTCATATAATGTGTATCTCAAGTTAAACATTTTCTCCTCAGGTCAACTTGTATTATTTAATATTGCTGGCTAACAAATTACTAAATTATGTAATTAATTTAGTTACATAAAATAACAAATAAGGAATGGCTTAGTTAGAGTAGATAAGTTGAGTGTCTTTGGCTGAGGGGGTCTCTCACAAGTTTACAACTAAGGTATCAGCCAGGACTGCAGCTTGACTCAAAGTTTGACTAGTGGGGATCCACGTCTATGCTCACTCATGTGGTAGTTGACAGGCCTCAAGTACTCACTGGATATTGGCCAGAAACATTTGTTTCTCATTACATCACCCTTTTCACATAGCTTCTTAAAACATGATAGCTCATTTACCTTGGATTGAACCAGCAAAAGAGAGACTCCTCTCTTCCTGCAAGAGATAGAAACTATAGTCTTTTTGACAAAATTTCAGAGAAATGAAATCACTTCTAGTGTATTCTATTCATTAGAATCTAGTCAGTAAGTCAAACCCACACTCAGAAGAAGAGATTATACAACAATGTGAAAACCAGGAAGGTGAGGATCATTTGGGGTCAACTTAGAGGGTGCCTATATCAATTTGTCCTAAGACCCTTAATAATTCATGTCCCTCCCACATGCAAAATATACCCCATCCCAAGGCTTCCAAAAAGTCTAATGGCTATCACAGCAAGAACTCAAAATCTAGAATCTCATCATTAAAATCTGGTATAGCTGTTAATGAGGCTTCTCAAGAATAGCTACTCAAACACTGCATTGTGCACCTGAAACTAACATAAAATAATATTCAATGTCAACTATAATTAAAAATAACAGTTACAGGGATATGTAGTACCACAAAGGGAATATAGTCAATAGTATTATAATAACTATGTACAGTGTCAGATGGGTAATAGACTTATTGGTAGGCTGACCAGACATATTTTTTAAATGGGACCAAAAAAACAATGCTAATGTTCCATTCCAAACAATATATATGGTCAGCCTATTGACACCTTGAATTTAGCCCAGGTTGACCAGATAGGATGTTGTTTTCTGTCCCATTTAAAATGGTAAGTCTGGTCAGCTTACTTATTGGGGTTATCACTTTGTGATGTATATAAATGTCTAATCGCTGTTTTGTACACCTGAAACTAATAGAAAATAAATAAAAATAATAGTTACTTAAGTAAAATTAGAGTATGATTCCCTTTGACTTGTAGAACTGTGGAACTAAAGACATAATAAGTAATCCCTCAGCCCCCACACATATTCAAAGTGCAATAGTGGGGCATGTATAGTATAACAGCTATAAACATTTATCTTTAAAAATAAGCCACAAAAAAGTTACTGGTCCATAGAAATTCTGAAGTCCAGTCAAGGTAAGTTGGAAGTTTCTAGGTTACTTTTCAAAGCCTGAAGATAATTCTCTAGATTCTCACCCTCCACCCTTGGTTCTATTCTTTGAATATTCTTTCTTTTTCATGAAAGGTAGCATATATTTTCAGCTAGTAGTTTTCTCATCTTACTTAGTGCCAGTAGAATTTTGAGAGTTCAATTACCTCTTTACGTTTTATACTATCTTTGTTTCCTTCACTCCATGATAGTAGTGTTTCTTTCTGATAATATAATTATATCAGAAACATTGTGGGCCACCTGTGAATCTTACTGGAGTTTATTTAAAGGCCACATCTAGACACTTCTTCTTACCTCAGGCTTCTCCTGAGATGACTGCTGGACAATGCCCTTAAGCTTCTTCAAGTCCCTATCACTTAATTGAAAGAATCAATAAAGTAAATCTTTAATTTCTCTAAAGGTTTTTTGTGTGACTGAATAGTGCTTTGAGACAAAATCTTAGATCTTTTATAGGTCTTAAGTTTCACTGTCACACCATCAGTTTTATCTTGAAACCACATTTTTCAGTCAATACTCTCAATTTAATGTTTGCACAAATCCATTTATCTTTATCATCATTTGCTGTTTGGAGAGGCTATGAATCTTTAAATCCATTAAATTCTTGTTATTGTTTACCAAAGAAAGTATTGGTTATCTTTCTTATCTTGCATTTTAACTATAAGCAGCAAAAGAAACCAAGTGGCATCTTCAACACTTTGTTTTGAAATCCCTTAGCTATATTACCCAGTTCTTTAGGCACATTTTTATTTTTTACATTCTATATAACTTCCCATAACAATGTTGCTAAATATTTTGCTGGTATTTCCTGAGTTTTTATTAAGATTACTTTTGTGTAAGCTCTCACCTACAGTATCCTTAAAGTCCAAAATTCTATGAACAGTGTTTTCAAGGCACATTTAGCTTTTATTAAAACTCTGAAAAGTTCACTCCCCAGTCCAAATCTCCTCCCACATTTTTTAAATTAAATTTATTGGAGTGACATTGATTAGTAAAATTACATAGTTTCCTGATGTACAGTTCTACATCATCTATGTGTTACATCTTTTATATTTATTATAGCATTCCAATTTCAGGCACCCAAATAATTACCTATTGAAGTGTAACAAATATACAAAAACATAATGTCTTTAAATGTCTAACCACTGTGCTGGTCACCTGAAATTAACATAAAACAATGAATGTCAACTGTAATTGAAAAATAAATTAATAAGGAATAAAATGTGAATATAATAAAAAATAAAAAATGAGAAAAAATGCAAAATGAAACACCTCACACAAAATAATGTCTTAAAAAACAACAAAACATTATTTCTAATTTCTGTGGATCAAGAACCCAGGTGCAGCTAACTGGGTGACTCTGGTTCAGTGTCTCTGACAGGCTTCAATCAACTCTTCAGTGTTTGACTAGAGAAGGATCCTGTTAAAGCTCACCCATGTGCCTGTTCTCAGGTGTCAGGTCCTCACAGGTTGTTGGCCAAAGACATTATTTCCCTGCCATGTGTATTCTCCAGAGAAAGAGTTATTCTGAGACAGGACCACAGTCCTTTTATAACCTAATCTCATAAATAATATTCCATTACTTTTCCTGCATTCTTTATTAGAAGTGAGTCAGTTAAGTCCAACCCACTTTCAAGAGGTGGTATTTATAATAGTATGAAGACAAAGAAAGTATGAATCTTGGGGAACACCTGAGAATCTGCTTATGAAGGGGTCAGCTATGAGGACTCTATATAAAATATTCACCTAATCACTCCTTGCATCATCTTATATTAACTATATGCAGTGTGCTTGTTAGCTGATTTATTTTTTAATTTATGAGTTTACCATTTCATTGTCACAAGTTAGAGTTGCACAGGAAAATGTTGGAAAAATAGAAAAAGCAAGTTAATACAAAACCTTACACAGTATGTCAAGGGCAACGACATGATCAGAGCAGCATTTTTCACTCCAAAAAGTGTGACTAACGTAACAATATCAATGTAGGTTAAAGGCAAAGACCAGTTATTAAAGATAAGGAAGATCTGTCATAAAAGATAGGAGTTAATTTAGCTTTCATGAATATGGCTATCTAAATTTAGGAAGGCATAGTGGTAAAATAAAATTTTAGATGCAACAAATAATGTGGCAGAGGGTTTTAGAAGAAAAGGTCTATTCCAGGTTTTGTAAAGAGTTTGACAGGATAAGGGAGAATATTGAGAAACAAGATGCTTAAATATAAAATTGGGACACTAAGTCTTAATTTAATGAGTAGTTGGGATAAATATTTAGGAAAAAATGATTAGGCCATTTGCTCTCTTTATTCTACAAAATTGTCTCTAAATATTGACTTATTATCTTGGATAGGAAAATCTTTTTAATATTCTCAAGAGCACACATGTAAACCAGATCTAGGAAATAAAGCAACCCATGGGGTTTATCTAGTGTGGTCTACCTTTAATAAGTGGTATATAAGAATCTGGAGGTATTAGAACAAGATTCTACAAGTAAGTAGAGAAGAAAGTAGATTATTTAAGTAACTCTAGAGCTTGAAATTCAGCACCTTGAGAATATTGGAAATTATAGCCGAATAATTACCTTGGAAACCATGGGAAGGGAGCAAGCCTTTTTGCAGTGCTCCCTGTCCTACCCAAGTGAAACCCAAGCTGTCCACAACATGTGTTCAACAATTTACATTCTCTTCATTTGTTTATATTAAGATCTCAGCACACATTTTTTAAATGAAATTAAGTTGTACCTCTAGTTTTGTAATGGACTCCTCAATGTGACTGAAGCAAATCTCACCATTTATGACAGTCTGGCATGTGACGTGGCTTATAGGATTGACGTTACTCTTGGTGCTAAGTTGCAAAGTCATTTCTCTGTGCTCAGTGTCTGGGAAAAAAACAGGTCATTTCAAATTATCCTATAGGCTTCTGTTTAATCAACCACTAGACTAAATAAAAATTCTCCTTTCCTTCTAACCTACAACACTTTGACATTATAACAACTCTGTATGAGAAATTGAGAATATTATAAATGTCTTAAATTGTGCAGACTCAACTTAAAATAATAATCTATAGTTTAAGAATCAAAACAGACTGCTCTTACAATACTTTTAATTATCACCACATTATAATACGGTAAAATTCATAATTAATTCAAATCATAGATGTTGTGAGAGATACATGTGCAATAAATGAATGACGCTTGTATATATTTTTAGTGGCAATACTTTTTGACAGAAAATAAAGTTGATATTTTATTAAGGCCTTACAGGGCTTGATAATTGAAATACTGATTAATATTTATATGTATGCATTTATAACAGGTATTCTATTAAGGAACTTGTTATATTTTTCCAATTTAGTATTTTTAGGAACTTCAAAAAATTTGTTATAGACTTGTATGTTGTATTTAAAAAATATATTACTTGAATTGGTTAAAATAAGGTAACAGGTTATTTAATATTAAGGCTCTGTGAGAACTAGTGTTGATTTAAATAAAAATAAAAATCAATAATATCTTAAGACATATGAGCATGTGCTAAAAATCTTAAAAACAAACAAAAGCTTGTCATAAAAATATGTGTTTTTTAGACCTAGGCATTTTATAGATATGAGGTTTTCTTTTTCAGTCAAATTATACAAAATAATTTCATTTTTTCCATGTATTATTTAAGCTATCTAAAGCTTTTTTTAATGTGACAATGATCTATTCATTACTTCAGAATAGTTTTTCTCCAGTAACAGAAGACAGATATGTATCTCAGTACACTTCAATCCAACAGATATGATTGGAATTATACCCACATAGGCAGATCCTATGTAACTGAGAGTTGTTAAAAAGTTCTTTATTACTACATCTTTGTTAAAAGCAAAAGTTACATATATATATATATATATATATATATATATATGTGTGTGTGTGTGTGTGTGTGTGTGTGTGTGTATGAGATATATATATATATATATACATGTATTTAAAGCACAGTACATTGGTCAAAGACATGTCATTTAGACTTTCATGCTTACTTTCTCCAAACTGTGTTCTTAACTGTGTCACCATCGTATTAATTATAGAAAATTTTCTTGTTACCTATAGCTTTCAAACTCAAGTTATAATGACTCTAAAAATATATTGTCAACAAAATCACTTTGTGCTGCTCTTCTGTATAATTCATTTTTTTGAGTTTCAAATAAAACTCAAATACCATAAATATCATGTTGTCCAAAGATTTGGATGACTCCAATGGACCCTGGTTTGTCATAGCTAAAGAAGTCATTAGTGAATTTTGCTGACACTTGACTATTCTGGCTCTCTTCCCTTCAAACCACCTGTGAATCATTTGAAGGCTTCCCTTCTGAATCTCTAGTTGGAGTGCTGTCTGTTCATTATTATAATGAATTTATAAAGGGTATGTTGACATGATCTTAAAAGAAACTCTGTGTAGCAAAGGAGAAACTAGGAAGAGAAAAATTAGTTCATTTGTTTAAAACAGAACAAACCCTGCAGTTTTATTATATAAACTACAGTAACCAAATAATATGTCATTGATTCCAACGTGAATAATAAATGTGTTCAGGGACAGCTATCCTCATATATGAAGTTCCAATTTCCAATACCTAGTAATCTAGATACTTGCCATGGTAATAATTACTTTGTGTGGGTCACAAACCACTTCAAAGTAAAGAAATAATATAATGAAGACTATTTTCAAGAGCAGTTCATGAAATTGAAAAAGGGAACATAATATTTTATAATATTATTATCAAAGATCACATTTGTTCATAACATTATAATTGCAAGGGACTGAACACTTCTAGTTCAAACATGTCTTCTCCAATGCATAGTGAGTACTATATTGTATTCACTTATTGGGCTGTCACTTGAATAAAATAGAAGGTTTTGAAATTACCCATGAAACACATTGTGATTGTTTACATAAAAGTGAATTATATTATTTATTAAAAAAATCTTAAACCAAAAGCTTTAAAACATTAATTTAATATTTTTTCCTTCTGGAAACCACTTTTTCATTCAGACTCTATCTTTATTTAAAATATTTCAGACAACACATTACTATTATTATCTTTAAATTGTTCTTTAAATTCTTATACTATCAAGAAAACTGGGAGTTTCCTGGTGGTGTAGTGGCTAGGCTTTGGTGCTCTCAACGCTGTAGCTTGGGTTTGATTCCCAGCCAGGGAACTACCCAAAAAGAAAAAAAGAAAAAAGAAAATTAAAATCTTGCTTATATATAAAGAGAATTTTATTATTTTTATCCAATATCCCATACTCAATGGCATGATTATATAAATTATTTAAATGAGCAGAGCATTAATCGATATGTCAGAGAGAATAGAAATTCAAACAATATGTTTTACCTTAAGGGAATTCAACTTAATAGTAAAATGGACAAACAAACAAAAACCTGGGTGATCAAACAAAATCATCCAGGAATTGAGTTGAGTACAGTGGTTACCAGATTTTAATACCTTATTTACATGACAGCCATTTACCCTGAAATTGAAAGCAAAGAAAACTGTATTAAGATTATGCCTTAAATGTTTCAATTTTGTGTTCTACATTGAGCCTGGTAGGTATTTATCAGTTAAACTAGAATCAATTTTTATTGAATTAATGTTTTTTTGAAAAGTAGTACTTTTTAAAAATTCAGAAGAGTTATTGGCAAAAAATGAATGCTATGGGATTGAGATTGTGCTACCTGAGATAGTGCTCTCTACAATCTAATTTAAACTAGCAGTAGCTCACATTTTCTTATTCTTTTTTTATACCAAGCTTTGCTAAATATGCAGAAGATAAAATGTTTTTGATAAACAAACAAAAAAAGTGATATTTAAAAAGGAATCATCCACTCTACATAAAATCAGTCCTGCATAAAAAATACAGTAGGAGCCAGGTATAGTAATGGGACATGTCTATTTTACAGAAGTTTGGAGAAAAAAAAAGGAAATGAAGGCCATGAATGCCTGTAGTTCATTGGACAAGCAAAATAATCTAAGAGTTGATATTATCTCTTAATGTTTGTGATAACAGAAAGGTGTTAAGGTTGTTCACTTCCAAAGATGCTAAAAAAAAAAAAAAGAAAGAAAGAAAGAAAGAAAAATCTTTAAATGACATGTGAAAACTTGCAAGACGAAGAAAATATGTCATTGTTTATAGAAGTGGGACTTACACAGTAAAATTAAATCATGATTTAATTAAAAGAATATGAAAAAATATTTTAAAAGTGTTCAAGTTCTGACTACCTTGTGCCTTAGTTTCTTTATCCAAAAAATTACAATGATAACAAAATTAGTTTTAGGCAGAATACTAGGGATGCCTCCCCATGACTCCCATTATTATAAAATCTCTTTCTCTTTAAGTGTGGGTAGAACCTATAAATATAATGAGATATCACTCTATTATGATTCTATTAAACTATACAGCATAAGACAGACTACTTTGGCAGATCCAGTCAAATCATACAAAACCTAAATTGTAGAGTTTTCTCTCACTGGTGGTAGAAGAAGTTGTAAGAGATTTTAGATATGATGGCAATGTGATATATTATTGCTGGTTTTAAAAACAGAGGAATCCATATGCTAAAAAATATGAGAATGCCTGCAGCTGATAGCCAGCAAAAAATAAGGAAAATCAATCCTACACCATAAAGAACTAAATTTACCAGACTTGAATGAGCTTTGATGTGTTTTTTTTTTTTTCTGAGAGCCTCCAAAAAAAAAGTCCAGCTTTGCCAACTCTTAATTTGTGATTTGAACTTTTGCAATGCAACAATAGGAAATTATTACACTATCTCAGAGAGTTGATATGTGGATTCATGTGGATAATATCCATAGAACTTTTAGAATCATTTTGTTCATTTGTAAGCACCTAATAAATCATAATTATTTTGTAGTTGTTGTGTATGTTATTCCAAATAAAAATAGACTTTGGGAATCTCAGACTCTTATCTTTAAGAGGATAATAGACCTAACCCACAATATTCTTAAGACCACTAAGTAAAAAATGCATAATTTTTCATGTGCTAGCATAGACTAATGTGCTAGTCTAGTCCTCAAAAATATGATTTCCCTAATTTGAGAATAATGTAAAATTATAATAGTTTAAACAGTGAAGGTTTAACTTAAGAACAGAGACTTGGGCCTGTAAAATGGGTTGGATCTACATAAGAGGGAATAACAACAACAACGAAAAAAAAAAAAACAGTTGGGGGAAATACATGGGCAACCAGATAAATCAAGATTTGAAAGCAATATGGGCATCTATTTTTTTTCCTGTGACAAGAAAGAGAATGACTATATTGAACAAAACTTTTCTTTATCATCATTTTTGCCTTAGAATGTCCCAGAGATTGATTGCAACATGCATATAAACATTAATTTCCAATTGAAAATAGAGTTAATTTGTAAAACTTATTTCATTATCTCTTTCTCTGTCTCTGTCTCCTTTACCTTCTCCCTCCCTCCTCTCTACCTGCTCTTGGTCTGTCTCCTTTTTCTTCCAAACAAAAAATGAAAACAATCTAATCTTCTGGTTTACAGTTTCTTGTTAAAGGAGTATGGAAATCACCACTCCATCCTAACAACTAAAGAGTTGAATACACTGAAAAATCAATAACTCTTCTTAGATGTGTAAGAGAAAGGAGGTCACAGTGCAAACTACTTCCCCTCATATTGGAGAGAGACAGGCAGCTAGAGGTTCATAATATACAGGAAGAGAAACCTCCATGAAAACAAATGCTGGGGGTGGGGGAAACCTATGCTATAACTTTTGAATTGTGGGAGGCTAGATGTGAACCAGTCAGAGTTAAAAACTCTTAAGGAGACTCAATCATAGGGGACCCTCATTTTTTGTGAGTTTTACTTCTAAGAGCTTGACAAGTTTCTCAAAGTAAATATCATGTAAAATCCCTCCAACACACATGGGTAGGAACACTTTTTATCTTAATGAGGTGTGCCTTCAGGAAAAAGTAGTTACCAGAGTCTAACATTATGGGTTTTATTAGAGCCTAACTGACCTCAGGGAAAGTAAATACCCAACTCTAGCTCTCTCTAGTCTTCCATGTGGGAAAAGGTAAATACGTAATCAATTGTAGGTTACTCTAGCCATCGAGTCCCACTTAAGCAGGGGGTTGGGATTTAGAAGCACTTGTAAAGTTCACAGCCCAGAGGCATAGTCTCACGAAAGGACTGAGTCCTAATCATAGGATTATAGAATACTTCCTTCCCCTAACACATTGCTGCCACATTATTAAAAGCCTATTTACAGAAATTTTTTACCCACTACCTCATATATGGCTACTAAGAAAAAATCATACAGCATAGCAAAAGGCAAAAAACATAATTTGAAGAAAGCAAGCAAGCATCCAGTCCAGACATTACATGAATGTTGAAATCATTAAACAGGAATGTAATCATAGTATAATTAATATGCTAAGATCACTAATTAATAAAGTAGATGGCATGAAAAATCAAATGAGCAATGTAAGTAGACAGCAATCTTAAGAAAGAACTAAAACAAAATGTTAGAGATCAGAAACACTGTAAGAAAAATGAGCAATACTCTATGGGTTATTATTAATGGTAGACTGGACACAGCTGAGGAAATAATCTCTGAGCTAGAGAATATCTCAAAAAGAATTTTAGAGGATCAAGATGGCAATGTCAGAGGATGTCCCTGAAACCTCTCATAGAAATTACAAACTGAACAGCCAAAATCTGACAAGGGAATTCCCAAGTAACACAGCCTCAGCTAAGAGATCCACCCACTGCAAGAAAACACCTAAACATCAGATAAAGGGAGGAAAATGGGAGAAAAGGGAAAGTAGCATTATGGAGAAGGGACTGCAAAAGCCTGGGACTGACAGAAGAAAGGAAGGGGCTGGGAGGAAACAAGCTGAAAGTCAGCACAATCCCAGGCTGGTGGAAGAGTAGACAGTGAAATCCTGAAAAGGGACAAGATAAAGCAACATTCAACCTCCTGAATCCAGTGCACTCTTGACAGAGGGCTGGGCTTGCTCTGCAACACCCAACCCCCAGGCTCTGGTGCACTCCTGATGAGGGCCAAGTCTGCTCTGTGGTGCCCCTACTTCAAGTTCCAGTGCACTCCTGACAAAGGGCCAAGTTTTCTTTGTGATGTCTATCCCCCCAGCTGTGGTGCATTCTTGACAAAGGACTGAGCTTGCTTGGTGCACGGCTGCCTGAGCTTTCGTGCGCTCCTGACAGAAGGCCAGGCTTGTATTGCAGTGCACTCCAAATAAGCCTTGGCACTCCACTGACAGATGAGCAGGCTTATGCTGCAGAATATGCTGCCTCAGCCCTGAGTCCTTCTGACAGAAGTACAGGCCCATTTCACAGCTAAGCCAGTAACCAGAGTAAGAAGCAACACAGGACAAATAGCAGTGATGAACCACTCTGCCCAAACCACTAGGTAGAAACTGTGAACATGGAGCCTGTCTGCTTCCTCTTGCTTTCCCCTGATCTGCCATTACCTCGTGCTACAAATAAGCCCTGAATCCTCCCCAACAAACCCCATTCCTGAGGGAACCATCAAGGGGCTCAGGGAAACTGTAAAACAAAGGCACAACAGCCTCTGTCTGTGCAAATCTCAGAGGCACTGAATATCATCACCCACCACATTTCCCGTAAGGATAAGCACATTAGAACTAAGGCAACTGAGTCAAAAAGGAGAATCACACCATCCAGGAAAGCTCTGAGAGTGAGAAAATCTAACAACCAAGAAAAAATACTGTAAGACACTGTAGTGACACCAATTGGGAAGGGAAAGAAAGACCTCTCCATATCTGCCAGTTAAAGAAACCCTTATACCCAGGGGAAAAAAAATACATCAACTACAATGAACTCTCCTAGGAACAAAGTGTCTCAGAGAGAAAATGAAAAATCTCCATCAAAGGAACTTATGGATTTGAAAATTTATGATCTAAGTCACACAGAATTCAGGGATGCACTTCTGAAAATATTCAGAAAGCTCAGGGAATGCTGCCTGACAACTCAGACCCAGATAAATGATCTGAGAAAGGAAACCTCTGAACACAAGGAACACTTTAACAAAAAAATTGAAAATATAAGAAAGAATCAAATAGAAATTCCAGAGATAAACAATGCAATAAAAGAAATAAAGCATAAACTAACTAGCATAGAAAGCATGGCCAGCCAGATGAAAGAAAGAATTAGTGACACTGAAGATAGAAACATGGAAATTAAACATAAAGAAAAAGACAGAAATTTAAGAACAACAACAACAACAAAAAAAAAGAAAGTAAAGAAAAGAAAAGAAAAGAAAGAAAGAAAGAAAGAAAGAAAGAAAGAAAGATCTCTATATGAACAGTGTCCCTCTACCAGAAAGAACAACATTAGGGTGATAGGAATAGCAGAAGAAACAAAACAAAATAATAATGAAAGCTTAATAAAAACAATAGTAGATGAGACCATTCTACTCCTATAGGAAGAACTGAAACCAAATTCAAGAAGAAAACAGGACCCCTAGCTACCTGAATTCGACCAGAACTTCTCCAAAGCAAATTGTACTGAAGACGTCAATAATCAAAGACAAAGCAAGAATTCTCAAGGCAACCAGAAAAAAAATTTGTTATCTTCAAAAGAAAGTCCATCAGGCTTTTCAGCATAAACTACTCAAGCCATGAGAGAATGGAAACATATATTCAAGATATTAAAAGAGAACTACCAGCCAAGAATAAAGAAGGAATAAAGTCTATTTCAGACGTACAGAAGCTAAGGAAATTCACCAACAGAAGGCCGGCGCTCCAGGAAATACGGAAGGAAGGAGGCTACATGACCTAAAACAAAAAGCCTAAATAAATGGCAAAATGTTGGGACAACAAACACAAAAAAAGTAAAAACTTAAAGGTTTACATTCTAAAAAGGTACTAGAAATTAAAAGTACGCTTAAGAAAAGGAGCCACTACATACATGAAACTTTCCTTTTCATAAACCTCATGGTAACTACTCAAAAAAAAAAAAAAAAGAAATTAAAACAAAAAACCAGAACCAAGACACACAATCAATAAAAAGAAGAAGCAAAAGGAAAAATCATGGAATACTATCAAGATAAAAAGACAGACAGTGAGAAAAATAAAAAGAATAAACCAAGACTCCAAACAATAAAAAACCAGAAGACTAAATGGCCATAAGAAATCTTCATATATCAATCATTACCTTAAGTGTAAATGGACTGAACTCACCAACAAAGAGTCACAGAGTAGCTGACTGGATTAAAAAATAAAACCTATTCATATGCTTTCAGGAGACACACTTCAGCTGCAAGGACAAACACCATCTCAAAGTGAAAGGGTGGAAAACAATACTCCAAGCAAATGATATCCAGAGAAAAGCAGAAGTAGCCATGCTTATATCTGATTAACAGACTTCAGGATAAAAAAGGTAATAAGAGACAAAAGTGAACATTACATAATGATAAAAGGGACAGTACAACAACAGGAAGATATGATACTCATCAATATATATGCCTCCAATCCAGAAGCACCAAAATTTATAAAGGAAATACTTAAAGATCTAAAAAGTGAAACTGGTAAAAACACAATTATAGTAGCAAACCTAAACACCACTTTGACATCATAGACAGATAATCCAAACAGAAAATGAATAAGGAAATATAAGCACTAAATGATACATTACTAAAATTGGACATGATTGACACTTACAGGACACTCATCCTAAAACACAAGACTACACATTCTATTCTAGTGCACATGGAGCATTCTCGAGGATAGACTATATACTGAGACACAATACTAGCCTCAGCAAATTCAAGAAAATTGAAACCATACAAAGCATATTCTCAGACCACAAAGCCTTGAAATTGGAGATCAACAGCCCAAAATAAACAAAAAACAAACAAACAAACAAAAAGAGCAGAAGGAACCACATACACATGGAGATTAAACAACATGTTATTTAAAAAGAATGACTGGATCTATGAAAAAATAAAAGAAGAGATTCAAAAATACATAGAAACAAATGACAATGCAATTACAAAGTATCAAAATTATTGGGACATAGCAAAAGCAGTAAGAAGAGGAAAATTTATATCATTATTAGCTTATCTAAAGAAACAAGAAAAAGCACAAGTAGCCAACTTAACATCCTATATTAAAAACTAGAAAAAGAAGAACAAAAAAAGACCAAAGTCAGCAGGAGAAAGAAAACAATAAAAATTGGAGAAGAACTAAATGAAATAAAGAACAGAAAAATGATAGAGAAAATTAATACAACCAAGAGCTGGTTCTTTGGAAAAAATCAATAATATTGACAAACCCCTGGCAAATTTCACCAAGCGGCAAAGATAAAAAACACAAATAACCAAAATTAGGAATGAGAAAGGAGAAATTACCACTGACACCTCAGAAATACAAGGATCATAAGAAAATATTATTAAAGACTACATGCCACTAAATTTAACAACCTTGAAGAAATGGCCAAGTTTCTAGAAGCATATAGTCTACGTATTTGAACTAAGAAGAAGTGAGCAATCTAAATAGAACAATCAGCTGTAAAAACATGAAAACAATCATCCAAAACCTCCCCAAAGGTAAAAGATCAGACAAGATTGTCTCACAAATGAGTTTTATCAAGCATTCAAGAAAGAACTATGAGGGGGTTCCCTGATGGTGTTGTGGCTAGGCTTTGACGTACTCAATGCCGCAGCCCGGGTTTGATTCCCAGCCAAGGAACCACCCCCTCAACCCCTCAAAAGGAACTATGCCTATTCTGCTATACTTATCCAATAAATTGAAGAAGAGGCAATACTTCCCAACTCTTTCCACAAGGCCAACATAACCCTAATACCAAAGCCTGGTAATGATAACACAAAAAATAGGACACTATAGATGGATATTTCTGATGAACACAGTTGCAAAAATTCTAAATAAAATACTAGCAAACACAACCATGCATTGAAAAGATTATACACCACGATCAAGTGAGATTCATCCGACGAACACAGGATAATTCAACATATAAAAATCAATCAATGTGATACACCACCTAAACAAACTAAAATATCAAAATCATATGATTATATCAATTGATGCAGAAAAAGCATTAGACAAGATACAACATCACTTAATAAAATGGATATAGAAGAAAAGTACCTCAAAATAATAAAGGCTATATATGACAAACCCTCAGCAAACATTATACTGAATGGAGAAAAACCAGAGCCTATACTCCTAAAATCAGGAAGAAGACAGGGATATTCCTGTCACCACTGCTATTCAATATAATACTAGAAGGTCTAGCCACAGCAATGAGGAAAAAGAAATAAATAAAAGGGTATACAAATTGGAAGAGAAAATGTTAAGTTGTCACTTTTTGCAAATGACAAGATTCTTCATATACAAACAATACCTTTTGCAATTGCAACAAAAAGCCTAAAACACCTGGGAATAAACTTAACAAAGAACATGAAAGACCCATATTGAAAACTATAAGACACAATTAAAAGAAAAAGAAGAGGACACAAATAAATGGAAAGATATTTTGTGCTCATGGATTGGAAGAATCAGCATAACTAAAATGGTTATATTAGAGAGAGCAAGATGGTGACTGGAGAGGAGATCCCTAAAGCCTCTCCCAGAAAACACAATTGAACAAGAAAGAGGACCCTGAGTGACACAATGGCAGCTGAGAAAGCCACACATCGCAAGTAAACACCTGAAGGTTGGCGAGAAGTGGGCAAGCAGGAGAGAGGGGAAGGAGCAGAGATGGATCGCGACAGGACCCAATTGCTGCTGACTATCCAGGAGCAGCACAGTGCATGGGAGGGAAGAGGCAAAGAAGCGACAAGAGTAAAAACCAGCAAAGTGGCAGAATGGTGGGAGACTGTGGGGGAGCTGGGCCTTAGAGAAGCGTGTTGGGGACATATCTTGGGAGCCAACCTCTGAAGCTATTGAGTAACAAGAGGGCTGAGTGAGGATTCTGAACAACAGCAGGCTGAGGTGGGTCCCCAGAGACAGCACCTTGGTTCCCGGTGCCCTTGCAACCCACAGTATAAACTCACATGGCTCCTACGCAGAGTTGTGGTTCCTATACCCGGCCCACTGCAGAGGTGAGCTGGCTGCCTTCATACAGCCTGTGGTCAGGCCCACAGCTTTGGACTTGTAGTGCATGCACCTGCACATGCACTCCTGGGGCCTACAAGAAGTACAAACATGCAGATTCTGCCCCAACGGCTGGTTGGTGGACCATGCCTGGGAAGAAATGCAGATTTGATAGCAGTTGCCCCAGCTAGCAAGAGAATCCTTGGCTCACATCATCCAGTTTCCCTAGCATAGGACAGGAGGTGGAGTTGCCCCAGCATGCTTTTTGTTGGCCTCTCCCTTCTCCTACAGCCTCCCCAACCAACTAACCAACGCCAGGAAGTGGAGGAACCCTGGATAGATGTGTACTGCTTCCAAGCGTGGCAGGAGACCAGAAATAAGAAATAAACAATCCCCCTCTCTCCCAAAACTTGGCCCCAAGAGCCACCTAGTGTATGCCCTACAGCAAGACATCACAAAAATACTAATTAGGGCTCCTGGGCTCTGCTGAGGATAATACCCTCATGTCAAAGAGGAAGAACCTAGCATACAGGATGAATTCTTTAAAAACTAAAACTGCTCAGAAAGAACATGAAATTTATCCAGAAGACAGCTTCCTAGACCCAGAAGTTGCTGAACTAAGAGACAGAGAATTCAAAGTAGCTGTTCTAAAGGCTCTGAGAGAAATGAAAACATACTGGCATAACTCCATAGCTAAAAGTAACGACATAAGAAAGGAAATCCATGAACAAAAGGAACAATTTAATAAAGAAATTCAAAACATAAGGAAGATTGAGATGGAAATGTGAGAGATAAATAATATAATAAAAGAAGTGAGAAATGAAATAACTTCAATAGGAAACAGGGCCAAACAGATGGAGGAAAGAATTAGTGATATTGAAGATCAGAACATGGAAACATCTCAGAAAGAGGAAAAGAGTGAATACAGAACCAAAAGGAGTGAAAGAATTCTTCAAGAACTATCTGACTCCATGAGACAAAACAACATGAGGATAATAGGATTTGAAGAAGGAGCAGAGCACTCTACAGAGAGTATACTCAAATAGTACAAACAAATAGTAGATGAGAACTTTCCAAACTTATGGAAAGATCTGGAACCCCAAATTCAAGAAGAAAACAGGTCCTCTAGATACCTGGATGCTAGCAAATCTTCTTCAAGACACATGGTACAAAAGATGTAAAAAACTAAAGAAAAACAGACAATTCTCATGGCAGTCAAGGAAAAAAGATCTATAACCTTTAGAAGAAAACCCATCAGGCTGGCATCAGACTTCTCAGGGGAAACTCTACAAGTCAGGAGGAAGTGGAATCCAATATTCAAAACTTTAAAAGAGAAAAACTTTCAGACAAGAATAAATTATCCAGCAAAATTGTCTTTCAGATATGAAGGTGGAATAAAGACCTTCTCAGACACACAGAAGCTGAGGGAATTTGCCAGCACAAGGCCGGCACTTCAAGAAATACTGAAGGAGGCTCTATGACCTGAAACAAAACATCAGGAAAAATGGAATAAAGTTGGGAAAACAAGAAAGAAACAAAAATAAAACAAAAATAAAACAAAGAAATAAGTAATGGCCACACAAAATCCTCACATATGCATCATCACTCTAAATGTTAATGGACTGAACTCACCAATAAAAAGACACAGAGTAGCAGACTAAATTAAAAAACAGAACCCATCTGTATGCTGTCTGCAAGACACACCTCAGCCATAACGACAAACACAGACTCAGAATAAAGGGATGGGAAACAATACTGCAAGAAAATGGTAACCAGAGAAAAGCAGGAGTTGCCATACTGATATCTGATGAAATAAACTTCAGGATAAAAAAGATAGTAAGAAACAAAGATGGACATTACATAATTATAAAAGCACTATACAACTAGAATATTTGACACTAATTAATATATATATATATTCTCCCAACTAAGAAACACCAAAATATACAAAGTAACTACAAACAAATCTGAAAGAAGAAACTGACAAATGCCCTATCATTGTGAGAGACTTAAACACCCCACTAATGGCCATGGACAGGTCACTCAAACAGAAAATAAATAGAAAAATATCAGCTCTAAAGGACACCCTACAGCAATTGGACATAATTGACATTTATAGGACACTTCATCCAACAAAAAGAGACTATACCTTCTTTTATAGTGCACATGGAACATTCTCAAGGATAGACCATATGCTGGGACATAAAAGTAGCCTCAGCAAATACAAGAAGGTTGAAATTATACCAAGTGTATTCTCAGACCAAAAAGGTTGAAATTGGAGATCAACTGTAAAAGAAAAGCAGAAAAAACCACATATACATGGAGATTAAAAAACAGCTTATTAAAAAATGACTGGATAAAAGAAGAGATTAAAAAATATATAGAAACTAATGACAACGAAAATACAACATATCAGAATTATTGGGACACAGCAAAAGCAGTAATAAGAGGGAAATTTATATCATTACAGGCCCATCTTAAGAAACATGAAAAATCACATGTAAACACCTTAGCATCCCACCTTAAAGAACTAGAAGAAGAAGAGCAGACAAAACTCAAATTCAGCAGAAGGAAAGAAATAATAAAAATTAAAGCGGAGCTAAACCAATTAGAGAACAGAAGGACAATAGAAAAAATTAATATTACAAAGAGCTGGTTCTTTGAGAAAGTCAACAAAATTGACAAACCCCTTGCGAGACTAATCAAAGGACGAAAGGAAAGGACACAAATATCCAAAATTAGAAATGAAAGGGGAGAAATTACCACTGATACCACAGAGATACAAAGGATTATGAAGGGGTTTATGCCAGTAAATTTAATAACCTAGAAGAAATGGACATGTTTCTAGAAATTTAAAGCCTACCTAGAGTGAACCAAGAAGAACTGGATAATCTAAAAAGACCAATCAGGGGTTCCCTGGTGGTGCAGTGACTAGGCTTCAGCACTTGCAACACCACGATCTGGGTTCCATTCCCAGACAGGAAACTACCTAAATAAATAAATAAATAAATAAATAAATAAATAAATAAAATAGACCAATCAATAGCAAAGAGATTGAAATGACTATTCATAATCTCCCTAAAGGCAAAAGCCCTGGACCAGATGGTCTCACCAATGAGTTCTACCAAATATTCAAAGAAGAATGAATGCCTATCTTCCTCAGACTCTTCCAAAAATTTGAAGAGGAAGCAATACTTCCTAACTCAGTCTATGAGGCCAACATTACCCTTATACCAAAGCCTGGTAAAGACAAGACACAAAAAGGAAAATTATAGACCAATATCTCTGATGAACACAGATGCAAAAATCCTAAACAAAATATTAGCAAATAGAATACAACAAAGCATGAAAAAGATCATACAACATGATCAACTGGGATTCATGCCAGGAGCACAAGGATGGTTCAACGTATAAAAATCAATCAATGTGATACACCACATGAACAAAATCAAAGATAAAGACCATATGGTCATATCAATTGATGCAGAAAAAGCTTTCAACAAGATACAACATCCATTTATGAACAAAACACTAAATAAAATAGGTATACAAGGAAAGTATCTCAACATAATAAAGTCCATATATGACAGACCCTCAGCTCATATCATACTGATTGGGGAAAAGTTGAAGCCTATTCCCCTAAAATCAGGAACAAGACAGGGATGCCCTCTTGTCACCACTGCTATTTAATATAGTACTGAAAGTTCTAGCCACAGCAATCAGAAAAGAGAAAGGAATAAAAGGTATCTAAATTGGGAAAGAAGACATCAAATTGTCAGTATTTGCAGATGACATGATGCTTTATATAGAAAATTCCAAAAATTCCACCAGAAAGGTATTAGAAACAATAAGTGAATACAGTAAAATTGCAAGATACAAAATCAATGTCATTCCTATACACAAACAACGAATCCTGAGAAAAAGAAATGAGGGAATCAATTCCTTTTGTTGCTATCACAACAAAAAAAATGAAATACCTGGGAATTGACTTAACAAAGAACATAACACACTTATACATGTAAAACTATAAAACACTTTTGAAAGAAATAGAAACAGACATTAAGAAATGGAAAAATAGTCTCTGTTCAAGTATAGAAAGAGTTAACATTGTTAAAATGGCCATTCTGCCCAAAGCATCCTACAGATTTAATGCAATACCCATCAAAATCCCACAATCATACCTTTGCAAAATAGATAAAAGAATTATCAGATTTATATGGAACCATAAAAGACCTCGAATTGCCAAAGCATTACTACATGAAGAGAGTAAGGCTGGTGGCATTACACTCCCTGATTTCAATTTATATTACAAAGCATCAATAGTCAAAACAGCTTGGTACTGGCAGAAAAACAGAAATATAGACCAGTTGAACAGAACTGAAAACCCAGAAAGATATCCAGAAATTTATAGACAAATAATTTTTGATAAAGGAGCAAAAAACTTGCAATGGGGAAAAGACAGCCTCTTTAGTAGGTGGTGCTGGGAAAACTGGAAAAGCATATGCAAAAGAATGAACCTGAACTGTAAACTCTCTTCATATACAAAAATTAACTCAACAGATGTCACCCCAATAATTCTAACAATAAAAATGAATTTAAAAAAATTAACTCAAAATGTATTAAAGACCTCCATATAAGACCTGAAACAGTAAACTGTATAGAAGAAGACATTGGTATTAAACTTATAGACCTAGGACTCAAGGAAGACTTCATGAACCTGACCTCAAAGGCAAGGGAAGTAAAAGCAATAATAAATGAATGGGACTATATCAAACTAAAAAGCTTCTGCACAATAAAAGAAACCATAACAAAGCAAAGAGACAGTCAACTGAATGGGAGAAAATATTTGCAAATAATGCATCAGATAAGGGTCTAATATCTAAAATATATAAAGAACTAATAAGACTTAACAACAAAGAAACAAACAACCCAATTAAAAAGTGGGCAGAAGAACTAAACAGACACTTCTCCCATGAAGAAATACAAATGGCCAGCAGACATATGAAAAAATGCTCATCCTCATTAGCTATCAGGGAAATGCAAATCAAAACCACAA